>CAJQZJ010031840.1:1155142-1166555 GCA_907164525.1 Lophiomys imhausi
TAGATAGATAGATAGATAGATAGATAGATAGATAGATAGATAGATAGTCATGTTGGCTATATGATTTTATACATAAATTAATAAATTATCAGTTTAATATTTAATTTAATTATTTAAAATTTTAAGTGTCTTTAAAAACATTCATTATTTACATTTTAATCACTTAATAAAATTAGATTATACTATTAAAGTGCATAACTGTCATAGTATGTAAAGATGCTCTGCTAAAGCTACTAAAAAAATTGTTAGTTTTTGTTTTATTTTATATTTTATCTCATAGAAACCTGTTTTCTAATGAGAGACAGAAAAGGGGTGGATCCAAATAAAACAGGAGTTGGGGAGGAACTGGGAGAAGTAGAAGGAGGGGAAACCATAATTAGGATCTATTATGTGAGAAAAAAAATCTATTTTCAATAACAGGGGAAAAATCATATTACTGAGACTTAAAAAGTTTGCTCTCATTCCTAAAATCATCACTAGTTGAGCCTCCAGGCAGGGAACACCATCACCCTGCATCTTTGCCACAGTGCTTTGGGCACAGTTCTTAACCCTTCCTGAGAAATGAAAGAAGAACCCATTGCTCTTCCTGGAAGAGCAGGAGCTGTAAGGCAAAGCTAGAGTTCTCTGCCAGGGCTCCAAGCTTTGCTGCTTTATGATCTGCCTAATTCTGGCATCCCTATCACAGCTTATTTAAAATGTAGGATAATTAATTCAATCTAAGCCTAACTAACATTCAAATAAGCCTCTCTTGAGAAACTGAGATGCATTTAAAGTCTGGAGCAGAACATGAGCAGCCTTATATCCCAAGAAACCTCAAAGGGAGACTTTGCTCTGCCTTAGGGGTCCATTATAGAATGTACTGGAAGAAGGCCTATGACTTCAGCCATCTTGAAACGCTGCACAATACCAGCCTATTTGCTGATCCTGAAGTACAATCCTCTATAGAAAAGAAACAATAACAACAACAAAATGAATCCCATCACTGTCCTCAGTTTTGTTTCACTGTGTTTGAAGATTCCTCTGGAGGATACTCTCCAGAGTTGAGGAATTGTACTCTGATTGCAGACTCCTGAACACGTGTTTTCCTTAGGCCAAGACTCTCCTAAAGTCTCTTTCCTTAATTTTCCACATTCAGTTCTCAGCTATTATCTTTGAGACACCAGATTAGGTTCACCTGACAACCCAAACACCTGGAATGGGGTGGGGCTGAGTGCTCAGAGTGGGAATTCATAACCCACAATGTAGGAGTTTATCTTACTACAGATTTCTTACCTCAGATGCAATGAGGGAAGAGACACACTTGCCACATTTGCTGCTAAACCCCAACAGCTAGCCAGAATAGGAAAACCAGTGTGAAAACTGTCAATTAATTAATTAATGTAGTTATTAGTAAGTATAAAATGTAAAATTAGACCAGCAGAGTAGCCAGCGGAGTAGCCGGCGGCTTGGCAGAGGAGCAGGTGGCCTGGCCTGAGTGCCTTAACCGGTTGCCTAACTTATCCTGGAGAAAGAGCCCCGGGACCAAAGGTGGCCTACACCACCTATAACCTAAACTCTGTTAATTAATATAAGTTGTTATATTAGGCCGGTAGAATTACTGGCGGCTTGGTGGGAGATTTGCCTGGGCTCAAGGGGAGTCTGGGAATCCAGCAGCCCGGGTGGACAGAGGGCCTATAAGCCACACAGTCTTTTCCCCAATAATTAAACACACCAAGACCTTTTAATATTTTAATGCTTAGCCCTTAGCTGGACATTGCCTGCTAAGTACCTTCCAGCATTCTCCAGTCGTCTGTCTCCTTCTGTGTCTCCCTGCGGAAAAAGAGAGAGTATCTGTGTGTGCCCGGAGTTCCTGTGCTGATCTGAGGAAGTCCCGCCTTCCTATCCTCTTTCTGCCCAGCTAATTGGCCATAAGCGACTTTTATTAACCAATCAAGAGAATGCCTCAGAAGGGGCAGTAACCAGATCTCAGCATTGAATTCAATGTATCAGAAACAATATTAGACCTTCCCTCAACACCAGTGGATGCTAAACAAGCCTTGAATGATCTTGATTGTGTTAACTAAGATGGGATGACCCACCCACTTGTGGGTAGAAGCACTCCCTGGCTGGGATGCTGGACTAGGTATATGGAGAAAGGGAGATAACAGCAGCAGGCATCACCCTTCTCTGCTTCTTGACTATGGCTGTTAGGTGACCAGATGCTTCAAGCTCTTGTTGCCTCGACTTCCTCTCCTTGGACCAACTACCTGGAACTGTGAGCCAGAATAAACCCTTCCTCCCTTAAGTCACCCTTGTTAAGGTATTTACCACAGCAACAGAAAAAGAAAATAAAACAATGCAGGAGATTTTGATTTGCTTTTGTTTGCTGGTTTGGGTTTGGTTTGGCTTTAGGGAATGCAATCATTACCAATAAATTGGTTAAAATGTGTGTTATACAGATAGGCATAAACAATTGTAACACTATTTGAGGGCTCTATAATTAAAACATTTGTAAGCAGTAGGACTATATACTTTCAAGTTTTATTATAATACATAAGTAAGGTTTACAAAATAAGCTACATATATTCTAAGGATGATAAAATAACATGGGAGTTCATAAGAATGGTTCTTTCTTCTTGCATACAGTATGTCACTAATGTGGCTCCTGTTCTTTGAGATCTCAATCCTGAAGACTTGGAACTCTGTATGGAGCACAAAGAGCACCCATATCTCCACCTAAGGATGCTATTTCGTCAAACTTGAAAAAACTCAGATGCACAAAGAGAAAACAAATATTGTGAAGAACTTCTTCCCCATATGCTAATCCAATCAATGGGGTGAGTAAACATTGTGTTGTAAAAATAAACTTCTTAGGAAGGTAAAGGACTCTCTAACAAGGTCAAGCACGGCAAACATGGCACTGACAGGTCTGCTTTTCTCCCTTACCTCTCCCTTGCTAAACAATTAGATTACTTCTCAAAGCTAGCCACTAAAGTCTAGTCCCTTAATTTGGCCACTTCCTTATGCCTGACTAAAATTCTAAGGTCTAACTATCAAAACACCAAGGTTCAGCAATCAAAATTCACCGTTTGGCCACTCTGGCTAACCTGTCCAATCAAGGATTGACCAACTCATCTTAATACAGACTTCCTCTTTTTTCTTCCTGAAAAACCACTCCTGCAAAAACAACTGTTGCTGTCTTTGCCTGATCCAGAGGCCTTTCCCCTTAGTGGAAGAGCACATAAATGAATATCCTCTGTGCTGAAAATTGGTGTCTGGGAGTGTTCCTTGCCTACTCTGGCGCCTCTTACAGAAGGTTCTTGGAAGTTTTGATCATAGAATATGAGCAATATCTATGGAATATTCTTTTTCCAAGTCAGACTTCTCCTTGAACATGACTTGTTTCCCCTAACACAAGAATATGAAGTTTGCTGAGATTCTCCAAGCCAGAATTCTTTGATTTTTTTACCCAAATACACCACCCAAGGATCCCAGGAAGTGCCTATGTAAGCAGAGAGTGGATAATTCTTTGTAAGATTTTTAAAGTTTGTTTTTTGTGCCTATCACTACAGGAGGAACACAATATTATAGATTTACCTTTAAAAAACACAATGAAGTTACAATGTTCTGTCCAGTTCTTGAGAACCCAAAGACAACCCAGGAGCTGACTCAGATGCAGTACAAAGGGTTGTTTATTCAAGCCTGAGCAGGAGCTCAGAACACTCACCTATGCAGTGGTTTGAGTTGAGAGTACTGAGATCATAAAATACAGGGTTTTTATAGGGTCTTGAATAAAGAAAGGGGTTTCTATCATAGGACTGAATGACATTTGGACAGATTGATTGGTTCCTGTTGTTGCCAAACCATTAACAGCCAGCTTGACCAGCAGAAAGTTTATTTAGACTTTTTGGATGCTTTCTCAGAGTGAGCTGGTCAGTTAAGGCTAGGGAACTCTTGTGGAATGAAAGGTCAGGTATATTTTGTTGTTTTTCCTGGAACTGGAGGAAAAACCTAATATAAAATGGAAACTCTTTTCAAAATGGAGTCAGTCAGGCTCTACAACAGCTCTCTCTCTCTCTCTCTCTCTCTCTCTCTGCATATGATGACAGTCAGTAACTCAGTATTAAGAATTAGAAAGTGAAGAGTCTAATATTTTATCCATGACAATATAGTTTGGAAGCTTTTACTTCCACCTAAACAATGTCTGTGCATATCTATCTGCTCTCCATGAAATCTGGGAAAAAGATTGGCAGGAAGCAGGGATAATTCTCCAAAGACAATGACAGCAAAGCCCATACACAGAAATATGGTGACATCCAAACTGTAAAACAAGCAACATCCCAAACTGTAAAACAGTAACAAACCAATCAGGGATAGATAGGTTGTCTGTCCAAATGTCATCCAATCCTATGCTAGAAACCCTTTTTTTTTTTTAATAATTTATTTTTTATTTCTTCAAGTTACATCTCAATCACAATCCCCTCCCTACTCCCCCCTCCAGTCCCACCCTTCCACCCTCCTCCCCCTCAGCCCCACCATCCTCTTCCCTTCTTTTTTTTTTTTTTTAGTTTAAGGTATTTATTTTTCCCCCCAACAGCTCTCCCTTTCAGTCCAAATAATGGTTCTTTTTCTTATAACTATAAATACAATACAAAACAACAGAAATAAATAGGCCACGATTATAAGAGTTATATGGCTTAGCATACATTCCCAATGTCCAGTCCATATGTATTTGGCACCTGACTTTAACATTCTATTATCTAACCATCTCCATGAGTTTAAAGTTCTATATCTAACTCAGCTTTCATACTAACTTGCCTCATAATTTTAAAAATATCTTCTTAGATCCAGAACACCCTCTTGATTCCTAAACAACTCAAAATTTAACTATGAGACTCTAGCTATCTATTCTTCAACCACCTCAGAGACCTGAGAGGGATGAATATATCTGATTATATAGGAAGTGCAGGGCCTGCAGCTTCCAAAACTAAAAAATGACATACCAGTGGCTGCCTGGACAGTTCCCATTTTCTCTCCATACATTACAGCATCAATCTTCAGCCATTTGGCCCCATTTCTCTGACAGACATTGGTTGTAGAGCAGGAATTATGAAGGACTTACCTACCCTTAGAAACCCTTTTTTTGTTCAAGGGGAAAATCATCAAGCTTTTATGTTATTACTTTGGCACAATCCTCAATTAGATTATTAATTTTTCTAGGTCATCAGTTTATATTCTGAATAAATTTATTCTCATAGCTGTAGTACAAATATAATCATTGTAGCAGACTCACAGATCATCTTAGAGCAAGTGAATTGTGTGCATAGGTATAATCACTTTCAAAGAGAATTTCAATATCAGCCAAAGAAATAACCCCTTACTGAGAAGATGGAAATTGATTGGACAATCAGTCTAAGCACCTTCCATGTTTCCATGACAACTATAATTAGTACCATTTAACATGAAAACAATAGATTCTGATGGCTCAGAGTAGTAGTCAGATACATGTCCTGTAATTTATTTTCGCAATTATAAACACAATAAGATAATTGAAAGCATAGCTGGGGATGTCCCCTTCCCATGCTGCTCAGTGCTTCTGGTGGGATGAAGTGACCATATAATTAACATAAACAATATTGATCCTGGAAGCTACAGGCTCATTAAGACCCTCTTGAAATCTCATCTGGACATCTACCATCACCCCAAGTCAGTTACTCTCAGTGAGATAAGATTGGACAAAGTCTTTGTCCCAAAATAACCAAACAAGAAAAGAAATTCCCTTATCACCCTTCAATTTTGCATGGGCAGATTACTTTGAGCTACAGAAGTTAAGTAAAGGCCAATCAATAAGCCCAACCTGTCAGCATCTCATGATTAGGCCCATAAAAATGTTCTGATTACACTTTTCTCTTGACTTTGCTGCTGGGAATGTGGAAATATGGCCACATCAATTTTGAGCATATAAACTTGGCTGTGATTACTGCTTGCCTGTGGCTGAGTCAGCACAGAGTTACGACTCTCAAATAATGGGCTGTGTGACAACCCTGGCTTTCCTATAGGACACGGTTTGTCACAATGCCCTCCACTGTTAGCAGATTGTATATGTCAGGCTTCTTCATCTATTTAAAACAATTATTTGAGGTGTCTAGCAAGTCACAAGCTAATTCACTTCAACATTTTCCCCTGAAGAAAGGGATGAGGGGAAGACAGTAGCATTTCTATGACAGGATAGTAACAATGACCCCTACACCTTGTATAAATTGTCCAGGAACATTCTCTTACTAAACCTCATCATAATCCTAAGAACACTGATGCTACTGTTATCATTCTTAGTTTACAGCTCATTCGTCCGAACTCCAGAGAAATGATAGGTCCCAATCCTGCAGAATAGTGGCTTTGGGAACTTGACTCCTGGCATTTTGGGTCAGGGCTAACATCCCAATCATGGTACTGTGATTACTGCAGTCAGACATCCAGGTGATCTCTGAGCAGAAACAGTTAATAGGAATATTGGATATGAACTACTATGTATGTAGTATGCCTGGTGTTTCTCTTTGGGGAGTGATGTGTCCTATTAGGCGGAATGACACAATGGAAAGGAGCATACTATTCACACCCCATGGTAAGTCCCCACTTGTAAGCAGTCTGCTCTCCACCTTAGGTAAACTGCTGGGTCCTTCTGAACTCAAGGTTTCTCAGCTGAAATCCGGATTCTGCATATCTCTGGAGATTTTGGACAATGACATGTATCTACTGCCTAATGGGTAGGAGGTAGATTATTTGAAGAAAGATTCTAATTTTTCTGAGTTTCTAAAAGTTTGAACCTTAATATACATCTATGACTCTAGCTCAACCAGCCTCCCTCCATAAGCAAATATGTTTCTAACAAAATTCAAGCAGCTTGTCTGTGTGCTCTGAACTCTGTTACTGGAAGAGTAGAGATTATATTTTCAGTTTAAACTAGAAAGAGCTCCCAGAGACACCATTATATGAAATGGTGTCACCAAAGAATTTTAATCCCAGGGAAATTGTCATTTTATAATGAGGAAATTTCAGTTATGAAAAGGTCACATTTTATAAAACAAAAATGGTTCAAGAAGGAAATTAAATGATGCCTAAGCTGTGGAAGTATCCCTGAGATATATGAACATGAGCAAAGGGCAGGAAATGGAAGTGTGGATTTACTGGCCTATGGCTTCAAATAGAGAAGAGTTAATTGGCCCACTATCTTCAAAGACATGCAAAGCAGGACCCAGAAACAGAAATGTGTGCTCAGGTACTTACAGGGTGCTTCTGAGATTCACTGTAGCACTTGACGCTTCCTTTCCATGCTTGCTATTCTTTCTGGAAGCTAATATTGCGTCCACTTAAAAATCTGCACTATTTACAATAAAGAGCCCCACAAGAAACCTGTTCCATCTGGCTTTGCTCATAGATATAACCTACACATGGCATTCCTACATTCTGTAAAATATGGGCCAGGTGAGGAGACAGGCTTTGCCTATAGTAACAGTATATTGTGGACTGAGGTGCCTTGAAAATCCAAATACACTGGGCATTACTCCCCCACCCCCAAAGCAGATATGCACTGAGTCTTACTTCTTCAGCCAAATTGTCAAGGCCCTAGGAACTTAACATTCAACACACAGATGCCTCTTAAATACTGTTACTACCTAGAAATTGCATCTTTCATTTAAAACATAAATCAGAATGACAACTTTCATCTTTGCTAATACTTAGTATCCTTAGAAAATGGGAATGAATATAAGCCTAAATTGAAAGAGCCAGAGGACCTGGATTTCTGATTTGAGATAGTGTCTACTATATATGACAAGGAAGCTGCACCCATTAAATAACGTGGCTGCGTAAACAAGACCTGCACAACAATAACACCAGTTGACATGCCAATGTGGATGGGGGGAAATCTCCCAAGCCCCACTCATAGATGAACTACAGGCAATTAATGGTTTCTGAAGAGGATGAATCAGTCTTCATCCCAAGTGGTTAGCCCCTAACAAATACACTTATGACCAATAATTAGTTAGTTAATGATTATTGCAGATCAGTATGTAAGTGGCTACTCAAAAAAAAGCTTACTACATAATAATGAAAATGGTATAAAGATAGTTTATATGTATATACATACATGTTTATAGGATATTATGTACATATATGCATACACATATATTTACATATATATTTATATACCTATATGCATAAAATATACCTGACACACACCCATGTAGCCAAAAACACACACATAAATCATGTGCCATTCAGTGATAAAGACATAATTTGAGAAACATGCCACTTAGGTGATTAGGCGATTTCTTTCTTTTATGAACATCACTGAGAATACTTCAAACTAAAACTGCTATGATGTAGCTAAATGTTTCACTCTACAAACCTCTGTTATGTTTCTAGTCCACCATTGACCATCACATCATTATGTAATGTGTGACCCTGTGAACATGTGCACATTTGTTGCCTGTAAATGGTCTTGGTGAATCATCACTGACTCTTAGCAAAACCTCTACAGGGACTATGTGACAATAGTTTTCATCATCCACATTTCATCTAGTCAAGACCCAGATGGCTGTTGATTGAGTTGTTTCCCCCAAGACAAAGTCTGACTCTGTGTGACCCAGTCTTCTTGGACACATCTGTTCCTGTCACCAAGACTATAGTGAATTTTGTCAAGAATGGGATTTGAGTAGAATATAAATCAAAGAAGTGAGACTATGGCTTTCTCTTTTTCCTTTCTGTTTTTAAAGGGATTGAAAACAATCATCCTTAGTGTCTGAGTCTTAGTGAAAATAGCTAGGAACTGCACCTTTAAATCTTCAGGTGACTACAGGAATGGACCTTAAGAAGGTCTATGTAGGACAGAGGGTGCAGACAGGAAACACTACAAGCCCGGCAGAGCTGGGGTGTAAAGCCAGCATTTTCATTACAATGGATTCACCCTCACAGATTTCTCTCATTCAGACAGGCAGCTGCTCTCTTTCCAGTCTATAATCAGTCACTGTGAATAATTTTAATCACCTCTGTATGATCATACAAAATAACCACGATGCATTAATTTTAAAAGTGGAAAACAAAAACTTTTACATCTGATAAACTATATTGATTAGAAAACTGTCTAGAGTGATTGAAAATTAAGGTGTAAAAGGTTGAAAAACAGAAAGAAAACTCTAGTCTGGTGAGGAAAACAATAAAATAAACCCCTAGGGAGCCAGCCTTTTCTATCCACATGGCCAGCATACAAACAGATTCACAAGCTTCCTGTTTTCTCATGAACTATGCAGAGTGTATTTCTAGATTACATAGGTGTTATAATTTCTGCACTTTGCAAAGGCAAATATATACTATATATTTGGTAATATCCAGAAAAGGTATGTTTGTAAAAGCATACAAAAAAAATAAATAAAAACTTCTTCATTTTAGCTCTGATGCTCTCACTTGGCAGCAGCAGCATGCCTGTGGTCATATCTAAGGCAGGCAAACAAAGGATTAAGGCTTTGTTTTGAAACACAGCTGAATTCAATGAGTGAGTAGAATTCAATATGGTTGTGAATATCTCTTACAATAGAAAACAAGGGAGCTCAAACTCTGAGAAACTGTTTATATCTCTAAAAGCACTTGAATTCTAAACTTACAGAAGTCCTTTTTTGTTGTAGCTTGCAAGATTGCATCCTGTCCATATACAGAAGAGTTCCTTGGTGCCATACTATATTACAAAATAATTTTAATTAAAAAAAAGATTGCAGAAAACATGCCGCTCCTAAGCAATTATTTTCAATTTGCTCTTTCCCAATAATTTTCCTGTTTTGCACTGATTTCTTCTGAAGCCATAAAGATGATCTGAGGATCATGGGGGAAATATTTATTTGTTTACTTTTATTTATGTACTGTGACACTATAGATTGAACCTCAGGCCTCATGAATGTTAGACAAAAACTTTAATACAGAGAAATGTGTTTCCAGGTCCAGGTGATTTCATGTTAACTATTTAACTTATGAAATCATTGCTTTTTGCTAAAATTTCTCTAGAGTCTTTGCATATATTAAGACTAGTTGCATAACACTATATAGAATTAATACAAAGATTGCAATTATTTTTTAGTATTGGGCACTTTTTTAGTGTAGAGAATTTAATCATAAATATATATACACATAACTTTTTTACTATGTTATTTTCTCTAGACAAATTTCCAAGAAGATGAGAGTCCACTATCAAATTGCATAATATTTTTGTGTTTGACTGATTGATAGAAAAAAAATGATCTCTTTAAAGGTTACACCAATTAACCTTGTATGAATTGACTATCTACTTTTACATTTTTATGGAAGTTTGAATTATGTGGATGCAAAGCAGAGAAAGACAGTTTGGAGTGTGGAAGAATTGAGGCCCATGAAAGAATATTTGATGTTAAATAAATGTTGATTGGTTGACTATATCTATGGATGGATGGATGGATGGATGGATGGATGGATGGATGGATGTGGATGGATGGATGGATGAGTAGATGGATGGATGATGTGGATGGATGGGTGGATATGGATGGATGGATGTGGATGGATGGATGGATGGATGGATGTAGATGGATGATTGCTTCAAAATGCTCAGTTCCTTCATGGAAGAAAAGAGAGAAGAAAACAACATGTTTGTCGAGTATCATAGGTCTTTCCATTTTTTAAATTTCAACAATTAGCTAAATAATAGTTTTTCTTCGGCCTAGAAGTCGAATAAACATTCTTCAATGTGATTATTTTTATTATAATTGGACATGAAATTTCTGAATACAGCTATCATAGACAATGCACTCTATCTTCATATTCAATCTTTAACTAAATCTTTCTGTAAGGATATCACCTGTCTACAATGGATTGGCCAGCTGTTTCCCTAGCAATTACCCAAGCACATAAGCTTAATACCACTTAACCAGAAGGCAGACATTTCTTCTCTATTTCTATTGAATTGCATGATTATGTTTTTAAATAAAAAGAGTAATAAAATATTCACAGCAAAAGCATATGTGCTATGCATGGGTGTGAACTGGTGTGTCTGCATGCTCCCTTTTTTCAGGGTAACTGTAGTGACCATTGGTTATATGTAGTGAGCAGTGTCACCAATAGTTACAACCTGAGACAAGGCTTGCTATCTACCAAACACTGTAAATTGCTAAAATTCTGTATATGCCACCAAATGCTAACAATAATACAAGCTAGAACCTTATTCGTAGTTAGATAGTGTGGTAATTTGAAAAAAAAATAGTTCCCATAGATCCATAGAAAGTGGCACTGTTGGAAGGTGTGGCCTTGTTGGAGTAGGTGTGGTCTTGTTGGAGGAAATGTGTCACTGGGGATGGGCTTTGAGGTTTCAGATGTGCCACACCCGCCTCGCCAGCAGTGCAGGCTACGACCGCTGTGT
>CAJQZJ010031840.1:1171555-1210753 GCA_907164525.1 Lophiomys imhausi
TTGGATCGGAAAGCTACGACCCCCGCCCACGGTGGTCGGCAGCACAGATGTTCAAGCCAGGCCACTGTCTCACTGTCCCTGCTACCTGAGGATCCAGATGTAGAACTTTCAGCTCCTTCTCAAGCACCATGTCTGACTGCGTGCCACCTTGCTTCAGGCTATGATGATAATGGACTAAACCTCTGAACTATAAGCCAGCCTCAAATGAATATTTTTTCTTTATAAGAGATGCCATGGTCATGGTGTCTCTTCATAGCAATAAAACCCTAACAGAGAAAGAAGTGGGTATCAGGGACCGGGGTATTGCTGTGATAGTCCAGACTAGGTTTTTGTTTGGAGGAATGTGGATTTTGAGACTTTGAATTAGGCAAGCAACAGAATGCTTTAAGGACTACTTAATGAGCCATACTAGTGGGAGCACAGAAAACATGGTACTGAGGATGATTTGAACTGTGAGGGCCTGGTTCAAGAGGTTTCACAGGAAAAGAATATTTGTATGTGGTCTAGAGACTGTTTTTGTGATATTTTGCCTAACAACGTGGCTGCTTTTTGTCCCTGTGTGAGAGTCTGCCTGAGGCTAAATTGAAGAGTTATATATTAACTGGTTTGCCAGAGGAAATTTCCAAGAAGCCTAGCATTGTCTATGTCCTGTGATATTTTTAGTGGCCATGCTTATGCAGATCTGTAATGAAAGGGAGTGAGCTGAGCAAGGAAATTTACAAAATATACAATTTGAAAGGAAAAGGGGTGCAAAGAAGTAGACTGGAGATAAGTCTTGTGTTCAAGAAAATAACAGATTAAAGAAAAAAAACTCAGCTAAACTTCCAACGTGTGAAGAAGGAACTAAAGAAAATGTTAATGTCAGGTGTGGTGGTGTTTGCCTTTAATCCCAGCACTCCAGAAGTAGATGCAGGCAGATTTCTAAGTTTGAAGCTAGCCTAGTTTATAGAATTCTATAAGTTCCAGGACAGCCAAGATTAAGAAGTGTATGAAACTATTAAAAATAGAAAGCTAGTGAAGATGTACCTGAACAAGGGGTCCATGTTCTAGCAAGCAACACAACTTGTCAGGTTTGGGTATGTGGCTCTCTGGCTTTAAAGTCAAGGACAGAAGAAAGGGATTATAGAATCTCCCTCTGAGACTGAGGAAAGTTGCTGAGGCAAGGCAAGTGTCAGGGCTGCCCCTCCATGGAGGGCCAGAGAGGCCATTTGTAAAGCTGTAAAGGTAAAGCCTGCATTACCTCAGAGTCCCAACATGTTGGAGATGCCTGAGTCATGGGATTCCTGCTGAGGAGAGCTGATAACAGGAAGTGGAAGCAGCCCAAGAGAAAGAAGTGTGCTGCAGTCAACAAAACTGAAAGACATTGGAGATCTGAAAAGGGTTGGACACCAGATATGGAAATGCAAAGTTTCGATCCTGCCCAACTAGTTTTCAGTATTACTTTGGTCCAGTATTGCCTCACTATGCTCCCTTTCTTCCCTTTTGTAATGGTAATGTATATCTTCTACCAATGTATCTTGGAAGTATGAGACCAGCTTTTTCATTTTGATTTTGTAGGGGATTACAGTTAAGAGATTTCATGAGTCTCAGACGAGACTTTGAACTTTGAACTTTTAAACAAGTTTGAGACTGTTATAGGAACTTTTTAAGTTATACTAAATTCATTTTGCATTGTGATATGGCTAAAAGCCTCATAGGAGCCAGTAAGTGGAATGTGGTGGTTTGAATAAAAATGGCCCCTTTAGGTCCATAGAGGGTGGCATTATTAGGAGGTGTTACCTTGTTAGAGTAGCTATGGTCTTCTTGGAATAAGTGTGTCACTGGGGATAGGTTTTGAAATTTTAGATGTTGACCCAAAACAGTATCTCATTGTCTGTTCCTGCTGTCTATTGATCCAAATGTAGAAGTCTCAGCTACTCTGAGCACCACATCTGCCTGCATGCCACCATGTTTCTCACCATGACCATAATGAACTAAACCTCTGAACTGTAAACAAGCCCCAAATAAATGTTTTCCTTTATATGAGTTGCCGTGGTCATGGTGTCTCTTCACAGCGATAGAAACCCTAAGATAGAAATTCTGATCTTATTTAAACATGAATAAACTGAGGCTCATAAAAAGTAGTTTTTCTAAAGACTTACAATAAGTGACCTAGAAATGCAATTCTAAATCAGAATCATCTGCTTAACATCCCATATTTTAAAATCCAGTGTTCTTTGAGAGAATCACAAAACTAGTTCATTTACTACATGGGTAACTTTACATTTATAAGCAATATATTACTTGGATTTATAATGAAGAAAAGATTCTGACATTTGCATGATTTTCTCTATAGACTGGGTTGCTACTAGACACCCAAGCAGCTCTTCAGTTTAGAGCCTGCTGGGGTTTCTTTGGGGCACTAAATAACATACACCTCTTAGCTGAGTTTTTATCTCTATCCTATTCTAAAATAGCAGTGATACATTGGACAGATGATTCAGGGGTTGAGAGTACTGGTTGTTCTTCTAAGAACTGGGTTTGGCTCCAAACACCCACATGGCTGCTCACAACTATCAATAACTCCAGTTCCAGGGGGTCCATTGTACTCTTCTATCTTCCACAGATACAAGGAACAAAGAGAAGCATACAGGCAAAATGCTCATATGCATAAAATAAACATGATAAATAATAATAGTAATAATAATACCAAATGAAATATCTGGTAATTATGTCTTTGCCCTCATTGACATTTCTACTTGCCTTTTTTGGCTGAACAGAAAAGCTCAATGTTCAAGACACATTTTACATTTGAAAGGTCAAAAATGAAAACAACCTTACTCATCATAGACATGCAACTCAAGACAACTCTGAGATTCCATCTCACACCTGTCAGAATGGCTAATATCAAAAACTCAAATGACGAGGGGATCCAAGATGGCGGCGGCCTGTGCGGATGTATTTTGATTTCGGGGTTAACAGTCACAGGGTGGGGAGTGTTGCAGGATGCTGTACAAATGGCTCGACCCCTTCTAAATCTCACCCAATTACCCAGGGACCACTGAGAGTCCCTGGGCAGGATGCTCCTTCCCACTCTCGGACACGCAAGGAAGCCGCTGGACCCAGGAATCGAGATCCCGCATTCTGCTACCAGGAGAGACTCTGGGTAAGTTCCAATGTAATACTCAGTGGGCAGATTCAGATTCCATTCAGAGATAATCTCCACCCTCCTGGGCACCCCCAGGTCTCGCACAGACGATCCAGCTATCTGGCGGAAGGTTGCAACCCTTCGAAGTGAGCGCAGCTCAGCTGCAAAGTGCCTTCAGACTACAAATCGCAACCCACTGCTGTGATGTCACTGGCCAGTTTCCAAGCCACGGGAGCGGCAAGGCTATTGGGGGTGAAGACCAGATTTACCCACCACAGAAACCAAGCCTGGGCAAACTGTGAGATATTTGAAACTGTTGTATATCAGACTTTTGTACTAGCACTGGCCCTTCTGGCAGGGAACCAGAGCTTACTTGTACACAGCTGCACCTGGATTAGTTAGGTCTCCACCTAGGAGGTGGGGCTGAATGACTCACCTTATAAGGGTGGAGTAAGGCAACTCGAATCCTACACCAAAGCGCCCCCTTTGGACCCAAGTCCAGAAGACACCTAAAAAATGCCACATGGCCAGAGGCCCCAGACCAAAAAAAAAAAAAAACAGAGCGAAATAACTCCAACAAAAAGAAGCAACGCTATTCTATCCAGCCTGAACCACCTCACCACAGCTGAAACACATGAAAACGATGACAATTCTACATTATGGAAAGTGACAGAGTCCCTTCAAGAAGAACTTAAATCTATGAACAAATTCAAAGAAGCAACAATTTTACAAGTCAAAACAACGAATAACACTATTAAAGAGCTCCAAGCCAAGGTGACAGAGCTTGAACAGGAAAAGGACAGAGCAATGAAAGATTTCCAGGCAAAAACAAGCAAACTGGAGAAGGAAATATACAAAACGAACAATACCATTCAAGACATGAAAATAGAAATGGAAACAATAAAGAAAACATAGTCAGAGTTAAAAGAGGAAATGGAGAATCAAGGGAAGAGAACCGGAACTACGGATGTGAGTATGAAAAATAGGATGCAAGAGATGGAAGACAGGATCTCAGGCATGGAAGATTCGATGGAAGAAATCAGTACAACATCCAAAGAAAATGAGAAAGCTAAAAAATCTCTCACCCACAACATCCAAGAAACCAAGGACTCAATGAAAAGACGGAACTTAAGAATTATAGGCATAGAGGAAACAGAAGACTCCCGACTCCATGGTCCAGGAAATATCTTCAACAAAATCATAAAAGAAAATTTCCCAAACCTAAAGAAAGAGATGCCAATAAAAATCCAAGAGGCTTGCAGAACACAAACAGATTAGATCAGAAAAGAAACTCCTCTCGTCACAAAATAATAGAAACTCCAAATGTAGAGAACAAAGAAAGGATATTAAAAGCTGTAAGAGAAAAAGGCCAAGTCACATGCAATGGCAGACCCATCACAATCACACCTGACTTCTCCTCAGAAACTTTAAAAGCTAGAAGGGCCTGGACAGATGTCCTACAAGCCCTGAGAGAACATAGGTGGCCAGCCAGACTACTATACCCAGCAAACCTCTCTATCAACATAGATGGACAAAACAAGATATTCCATGACAAAATCAAATTCAAACAATATCTCCCCACAAACCCAGCCCTACAGAAGATCCTAGAAGGAAAATTCCAACAAAGAGAAGATAACCACACCCAAGAAAACAGAGGAAATAGAAACCTCCACAGCAACTAAACAACAACAACAACAAAAAAAAAAAAAACCACAAGACAGCCAGCTATACCAAAATAATGGGAAATAACAACCTCTGGTCACTAATATCCATCAACATCAATGGACTCAACTCGCCAATAAAAAGACACAGACTTACAGACTGGATCCGTAAACAAGACCCATCTTTTTGCTGTATACAAGAAACACATCTCACTATTGAAGATAAACACTATCTCAGAGTAAAGGGCTGGGAAAAGGTTTTCCAAGCAAATGGACCCAGGAAACAAGCTGGAGTAGCCACCCTAATATCAAACAAATTAGACTTCCAATTGAAGTTAATAAAAAACGACAGAGAAGGGCATTACATACTAGTTAAAGGAAATATCCACCAAGAGGACATCTCAATATTGAACATCTATGCCCCAAATACAAAGGCACCTACATTTATAAAAGAAACGCTTCTAAAACTTAAATCACACATCGATCCAAACACTTTAATAGTGGGAGACTTCAACACCCCACTCACAAATATGGACAGATCATCAAGACAGAAGCCAAACAGAGAAATAATGAGTCTAACAGAGATCATGAATCAAATGGACCTAACAGATATCTACAGAACGTTTCACCCAGACACAAAATAATACACCTTCTCAGCACCTCATGGAACCTTCTCCAAAATCGACTATATAGTTGGACACAAAGATAGCCTCAACAGATACAAGAAAATTGAAATAACCCCTTGCATCTTACCAGACCACCATGGATTGAAGCTGTACTTCAACAACAACAGAAATGACAGAGCCTGTAGACTCATGGAAACTGAACAACTCTTTACTGGATGACTACTGAGTCAGGGAAGAAATAAAAGAAGGAAATAAAAGACTAAAATCCAACGAAAATGAAGACATAACATACCCAAACCTATGGGACACAATGAAAGCTGTGCTACAAGGAAAGTTCATAGCACTAAGTGCCTTCAAAAAGAAAATTGTGACAGCTCGTATTAGCAAATTAACAGTTAAACTGGGTGAATTGGAAAAAAAAGAAGCGAACACTACCAAGAGGAGCAGAAGGCAGGAGATCATCAAACTTAGGGCTGAAATCAACAACTTAGAATCAAAAAGAACTATACAAAGAATCAATGAAACCAAGAGTTTGTTCTTCAAGAAAATCAACAAAATAGACAGACCCTTAGCCAAATTAACTAAAAGACAGAAGGAGAAAACACAAATCAACAAAATCAGAAATGAAAAGGGAGAAATAACAACAGACATTGAGGAGAACCAGAAAACATTCGGGCATTACTTTAAAAATCTATATTCCACTAAATTTGAAAACCTAAGCAAAATGGACAATTTCCTCGATAAATTCCACCTACCAAAACTAAATGAAAATCAGATTAACAGCTTAAACAGCCCAATAACACCCAAGGAAATAGAAACAGTCATTAATAATCTCCCAACCAAAAAAAGCCCAGGGCCAGATGGCTTTAGCACGGAATTCTACCGGACCTTCAAAGAGGAACTAACACCATTACTTTTCAAACTCTTCCACCACATAGAAACAGAATGAACACTGCCAAACTCCTTCTATGAGGCCACTGTCATTCTGATTCCTAAACTACACAAAGACCCAACAAAGAAAGAGAACATCAGACCAATCTCCCTCATGAACATAGATGCAAAAATACTTAATAAAATACTAGCAAACCGAATTCAAGAACACATCAAAAGTATCATACACCATGATCAAGTAGGCTTCATCCCAGGAATGCAGGGATGGTTCAACATACGAAAGTCTATCAACGTCATTCACCATATAAACAAGATGAAAGAAAAAAAAACACATGATAATCTCGCTAGAAGCAGAAAAAGCATTTGACAAAACCCAACACCCCTTCATGCTAAAAGTTCTGGAGAGAACGGGCATACAAGGGCCGTACCTAGAAATAATAAAGGCAATATACAGCAGGCCAGTGGCCAACATCAAATAAAATGGAGAGAATCCTGAAGCATTTCCTCTAAACTCAGGGACAAGACAAGGATGTCCACTTTCACCACATCTCTTCAATATAGTACTTGAAGTTCTTGTTAGAGCAATAAGCCAACTAAAGGAGATCAAGGGGATAAACATTGGAAACGAAGAAGTCAAATTATCCCTATTTGCAGACGATATGATAGTACACATAAGCGACCCCAAAAATTCCACCAGAGAACTCTTACAGCTGATAAACACCTTCAGCAAGGTGGCTGGATACAAAATTAATTCAAAAATATCAGAAGCCCTTCTTTATACAACAAACAAATGGGCTAAGAAAGAAATAAGGGAAACAATCCCCTTCACAATAGCCACAAACAACATAAAATACCTGGGGATAACTCTAACCAAGCAAGTAAAGGACCTGTACAACAAGAATTTCAAGCCCTTGAAGAAAGAAATTGAAGAGGTCTTTAGAAGATGGAAAGCTCTCCCAGGCTCATGGATAGGTAGGATCAACATAATAAAAATGGCTATCCTACCAAAAGCAATATATAGATTCAATGCAATTCCTATCAAAATACCAACACAATTTTTTATAGACTTGGAAAGACCTATTCTCGATTTCATATGGAACAAGAAATAGCCCAGAATAGCTAAATCAATCCTGTACAATAAAAAAACATCTGGGGGTATCACCATCCCAGATTTCAAGCTGTACTACAGAGCAATAGTTGTAAAAACAGCATGGTATTGGTATAAAAACAGACCAGTAGATCAATGGAATCGAATTGAAGATCCAGAAATAGACCCACACACTTAATGGCTACCTAATTTTTGACAAAGAAGTCAAAATGGCACAATGGAAGAAGGACAGCATCTTCAACAAATGGTGCTGGTCCAACTGGATGTCCACTTGTAAAAGAATGAAATTAGACCCATACTTATCACCTTGTACAAAACTTAAGTCCAAGTGGATCAAAGACCTTAACATAAGGCCGGTCACACTAAATCTACTACAAGAAAAAGTGGGAGAAACCCTCGAACTAATTGGCACAGGCGACAACTTCCTGAACAGAACACCAACAGCTCAGGACCTGAGATCAACAATCAATAAATGGGACCTCGTGAAACTGAAAAGCTTCTGTAAGGCAAAAGACACTGTCATTCTAACAAAACGGCAGCCTACAGACTGGGAGAAAATCTTTACCAACCCCACATCTGACCGAGGGCTAATATCCAAAATCTACAAAGAACTCAAGAAATTAAATGCCAAGAAACCAAATAACCCAATCATAAATGGGGGACAGAGCTAAAGAGAGAACTTACAAGTGAGGAATCCCTAATAGCTGAGAGACAGTTGAAGAAATGCTCAACATCCTTAATCATCAGAGAAATGCAACTCAAGATGACTCTGAGATTCCATCTCACACCTGTCAGAATGGCTACGATCAAAAGCTCAAATGACAGCATATGCTGGAAGGTGTGGAGAAAGGGGTTTACTACTCCATTGCTGGTGGGTGTGCAGGCTTGTACAACCACTATGGAGGTCAGTCTGACGATATCTTAGAAAACTTAGAATAGCTTTGCCTCAGGACCCAGCCATACCACTTCTGGGTATACACCCAAATGCCTCTTCATGGAACCATAAGGAAGTTTCCTCATCTATGTTTACAGCAGCCTTATTTGTAACAGCTAGAAACTGGAAACAACCCAGATGTCCCTCAACCGAAGAATGGGTCAAAAAACTGTGGTACATTTACACAATGGAATATTATTCAGCTATCAGGAACAATGAAATTATGCAATTTGCACCCAAATGGATGGAACTAGAAAAGCTCATCCTGAGTGAGCTAACCCAGACTCAGAAGGACGCATATGGCATCTATTCACTTATAGTAAGATTTTAGCTGTATAGTAGAAGGTATCGATACTACAAGTAACACACCAAAGGAAACTTGGACATAGACTTTTTATTTTTTATTTTGATTTTTTATTTATTTTTTATATATTTCTTAATTTTTTTTCTATTTTTTAGTCTTTTTTATCTATTTGTCTGCTTATTGCTTTGTTAGTTTTTTAGTTCTATCACAGACAGATGGAGCAGTCAACTTGGTCATAATCCTCTTGATAGACTCGAAGACAGTAGTTCATGGGAAGCCTACTTCTTAAATGACTGGTCAGCAGTAAGCACTCAGGACAAGAAAATGGAACCTGCAAATAACAGTATATCTTTACTTGTAGGTTTTATCTTGGTTTCAGACCCTCAAATTTTCATATTTCTTTCTACACTTAACTAGTTTGTATGGCCAAGACTTTGCAAATAGTTCTTAGATATGCAGAATACGTACATAATAGCCTTCAATGTGGATGGGCCTGGCAAAAGGAAGCTTGGACACACAAGCCCCTGACTCTTGTGCTCATTAATGACAATCTGTATCTTAACATTTGTGTACTGTGGGAGAATATCAGTAGTGTGGAAGCACTCTCTCAGCTGTTCATCTATGTACTGTGGGAGAATAGCAGTAGTGTGGAAGCACTCTCTCTGCTGTTTAACCTTGAGGGAGTCATTCCAACAAAGCAAGTGGGCATCAACCTTTTCAGCTTTAAAAGGAATGACTGCACTGCCTTATGCTAAAACCCCTCCAGCCTCCTTCTGCTAGCTTTAAGCAACCTACCTAAGTGCACTTTGCCCACCACTGCCTTAGTGCCTTGTGTTCAGACAGCCTATGTTTTTAGTAACTGGTGTTCTCCGCCTGGAACCACCTTTTCTTTCTTCCTTCCTTCCTTCCTTCCTTCCTTCCTTCCTTTCTTTCTTTCTTTCTTTTTTGAATTATTTATTTTATGATTTGAGATTATAATACAAGTAAATCATTTTCCCCATTCCCTTTCCTCTTTCCAAACCTCTGTATATATTATCCCTTCCAATCTTTCAAATTAGAATTCATGACCCCTTTTTTTTGTTAATTGATGTTACACACACACACACACACACTCCTAAATATATAAATATATTCTGATCAGTATGAATAATATTACTTGTATATATGTTTTCAGAGCCAACCATTTGGTATCAAATGAACAGTTGATGTGTTCTTCCCTGGGAAATGCTATTCCTCCCACTCTCATTAGTCCTTAGTAGGCTTGTAGTTCTTTATGTAGAGTTGAGGCCTTAAGGGCTTTATTCCTTCCATTTTAGCATGTCTATTGTTGTTGTCTTTGTTTAGCTCACATTTACATAACCATGTTGGTGAGACCTTATTAGTGTAGCTTCTAACATTCCTAGGAGATACAATCTCACCAAAAAGTCCCTGATCTTCTCACTCTTAAAATCTTTCCTGGGCCTTAGATGTGGGAGTTGTTTTGTAGATGTATCTATTGAGGCTGGACTCCATAATTCTGCATTTGATTGGTTATGTGTAGAAGACTAATGTTTTATGTCTGCTGGTGAAAATGCCTAAGACCCAGTGAAACTGAAACCTTGTTAATTACAGTTAGTAAACATAACAAAGATCTTTATTAATAACTATAAGCTGTTATATTAGGCTAGCCAAACAGTCGGTGGTGGCCTGGTGGAAGGCTTGTAGGCCCACCCTAACTGAAGGCCTGTGGCAGGGGGCCTGTAGGCCTGGCGGGCAGCCTTCAGGGCTTGACTTGAGGATAGCAGGCCTGGCTTTCATTAGTTGGCAATTTGAAATCTGTAGCAGCCATTTTCCCAATAATTAAATACACCAAGACCTTTTAATGTTTCAATGCTTAGTAGACCTTTGCTGGAGAGACTCTCAACTAGCTAATCTATGTTAACTCAATAACCTGATCACAACCAGCCACCTGGCTTTGCTGTACTTTCAGAGCTCACCACAAGGTGTCCTGCTGCTTCCCAGTCCTGGTGGGGAGAGAGCTTCCTCTGTATTTTCCCAGAATTCCTTAGTCCCAGGAAGTCCCACCTTCCTATTATCTCTCTGCCCAGATAAATGGCCATCAGTGACTTTTATTATCCAATTAGAGAGTGCCTCAGAAAGGGTGTACAAGACCTTTCTCCGACAACCCAGTGCAGTCCTTAGGCCATAAAAATAAAGACACCAAGACCTTTTAATATTTCAAAGCTTAGGCTTTAGCTGGGCATACTCTCAACTAGCTCATATAAACTAATCTGACCACCTAACCCCATTAGTCACATGGCTAGTTACACTTTTCAGGCCCATAGGCATATTCATCTCCTCTAATGTCTCCTGGTGAAAGGAACTTCCTATTTTCCCTTCCCAGAGTTCTTTTCCCTCTCCCAGGAAGTTCTGCTTTCCACTTCTCTCTTCCAATCAAAGATAATTTGGGAGGCAAGGTTTATACAATGTCATCTTGGATATGTGAGGATTTGCTTTTAGGGAGCAAACAGTTAACATTTAATTACATAGTAAGTTTCAAATCAGCTCCAACAGTTATGGTTTTCTGTAATGGTCTCCATCTATTGCAAAGACAAGCTTCCTTAATGGGATAAGAGTACTATGTTTATCTGTAGATATAAGGACAAACATTTAAAATGTAGCTAGTGATTATGCTGGTTTAGTGAAGTGATGGTTGTAGGCTTTCCTCAAGAGGCATGACTTCATTAGCCCTGGGTTAGTTGGCTGGTTTTCCAGTACCAGTTATGATTTCCTTTTTGTTGAGTGGGTCTTACATCCAGTTAGGGAGTTATTGGTTAGTGTCCAGGTCTGAGTGCCACTACTACAGTCTTGAAGTTATTGTGTCATTCTGGTTGTTGTTATACTTCATGGTTAGAACCCTCAGTGGCTTCTCGCCTTTGGAAACTGCATGGCACCTTCTGATACTGTAAGGCCGTAAAAATTAATGAATACATGGCCTTCTCCTCTCTGATGAGACCCTGACCTCACTCCTTCTGGAAACCTTCTACAGAACTCAGTCCTTGAAAACATCAAAGCTTACATAGCTGACTGGTCTGTTGAGACTCCCCTCTGGTTCCCTCCTCTACACTCACCACCTAACTTAACATACTCTTTGTTCCTTTATCACCACCTGTGGCTGTTGCCTTGCCTGCTAAAAAAAAAGCTACTCTTTGGTGCCTCCACCTTTTTTGTAGCTGCTTGTGTACTTAAAGGGCCAGAGAACCATTTTACGGGGTTCATTCCTCTATGGGGGAATCGAACCCTGGCGTGTCAGTTTAATAAACCTCATGTCTATTACAGCGAATCGGGGGGCATTGGTGGTCTGTGGCAGCAGGATTCGGTGAGCCCCTCTCGGGTTCAACAATACCATGAAAGCTACACCTTGGGAAGGATGCTTTAGGTCTGTCCTAGCTTTGGGGCTTCTGGACCCTGTGAATGGTGCCTTCAACAATAGCAAATTTCAACACTGAATATTAACCAAAGGCAATAACAATAGTCAGTTATATTTTGTGAGTTTCTTCGGCAATCCTGACCAGCAACTCAAGATGGAGCTTCTCATGCCTGCAGTTGGGGCTCTTGGAACAAGCTTTTCTAGCCTCCTTTTTGTCAGGTGGCTCCCATCTGACCTAAGGATTTGATTCAAGGGCCTTGTTCTCCAGTATACTTTCTGTTGACCCTCTTACTGGGATCAAGTACTTCCAGCAGGGCCTTTACTCAGCTAGTCTATAATGTTGGTTTATTTAGATGACTCTTCAGGCAACAGTAAATAGTAACAATAACAAACACTCATGGGTATCTACTAGTGTCAAGCACTTTACTAAAAGTCCTGCATTTATTTAATCATCTCAAAAATCATGGTAATCCTCACTTTCTACGTGAGCAAACAAAGGCTTATAGGAGAAAATCCTGAAAGACAAAGACGAAACCTCAGACTACCATCTAATTTCAGAGCATAAATTCTTATGTCTTATCTAATGCTAACACTTCCTGAAAAAAACACCCATCATACTTAGCTGTATTCCATCAACACATACCCTAACCAGAGTGTATGTGTCTGGTAAATTCTAAGGGTTTCAGTGTTACTAAAAGTCCTTCTCTGAGGGAGACATAAACAATGTCTATTCCTCCTCCTAAGGTCCCAAACACAAATAGAGGTGTGATTGTGCCATAGTTCACCTGGGGAACAAATGCACTTCCTGGGCTTACCTGCACTGCAGTGGTTAAAGGGTTACATACAGTAGGATGGGTGAAGGCAGAGCACTGAAGACTTTAAAGCAACCATACCAGAAGGTCTGCACCCAGCAGACATGATGACTTCCCTGAGGCTTCAGCGATGGAAATTCTTCCCCTTGTCCTTCCTCACTTATATTCTCTAGACCCTTCTTTGCTCAAGGCCCAGAGGTCATGGTGTTTTATCACAGGAATAGAAACTTTAACTAAGATACATTGTAAATTCATTTTCATATGTTATATACTTTTTCTTATTCACCATACCCAATGCTATCACTATCCCTCTTTCTGGTCTTTCTATCATCCCAAACAACATGCACTTCTAAGTGCATGCCACATATATCTATTACCTTCTCTTGTCCTTTGCCATTCTTAGTTTATTTTCTAGTCCCATATATGGATTATGCTGCTTAATGTAATGATCACTGGTTTCATGATTTTTCCACAAATGTCATAATTTTATTGCTCCTCATGACTAAAGGAACTTGTATTGTGTATATAGACCACATTTTCACAATCCTTTGGTGGGAATCAAGTCTCGTTCCATAACCTGGCTGTAGTAAATAGTGCCACAGCAAACATAAATGAGCAGATGATGCTGTACCAAGCGGCTCCTCTAAGGGCACACTTGGTTTCACACCATTACTTGCCTGATCTTCTGCTGTTGTTTTTTTCATGTAATGGCTTTGGAAACCTAGATAGGAAAGTACAAGGTGCAAGACAGGGCCACACCATGCGTTGCAACTCCTCCTGTTTCTGTTTCAACCATTGGAAAGTTGTCAGTTGCAGTTACCATCTTTGGCAAATTTTTCTTTAGCTCCTCAATCTGTATTTGCAAACTTTCTAATTGTGAGGCTGACTTCTTTATGATAAGCCAATAAAAGAGGAAAAAGCAAACAACATAAAACATCTGGTCTTACTGGAAAATAGGACAGAATTCAGCTGCATACTGTCATTTTGTCAACCACCAGTTCCATAGTTTCAAAATTTGCAATTTCCTCTACAGTTTTGAAAGCCAAGTTACCCATAATGCCTTACGACTTTGGGCACCACCTGTAAGCGAACTTTTTAAAATTATAAAATATTTATTTATTATAACTATATTCACTTATAAAAAATACAAACACTTAACTATTCATCCTACAAATTCCTACAACCCCTTTAACCTAACCACTAAACCTATTGATAACTATTACAACTATTTTCATAACCTCTTAGAAGGATACAGTCTCTGGGGCAGGTCCTCAGTCATCAGGAACACAGTCTCTGTGGTAGACCCTTTAATGCACTTAGCCATCTTTTTTCTGGAAAAATCTCAGATGTAGATTCGTCAAGGTAAATTGGCTACGGCAGTCTCAACTTAAATAAAGCTTGAGGCTTTCTTCTCTTGGAGAGACCTCAGCTGTCTGTAGGCCAACTTATTTCCTTCATATCAGCAACTCTGCCACTCTACCTCAGTCCTTAAAGCCAGCCACTGTTCGGACAGTTCAAACCCCTCTAGGCAAAAGCTGAGCCACAGGGTTTAGTCCTTGGCCTTTTGCTGTCTTGCTGAAGCTTTCTCTGTTCACCAGCTTCTTTCTGCCTCAGGGAGATCTGGCCATCAATTCACCAGCACTTTCTCCATCAGACGATAAGGACTCACTAGCACTGAAGCTCTCTGGCATGGGCGCCCTTTTGGCTCCATCCACTTGTCCTTAAATAGGATCTCTCCTTGTTCCACCTAGTTCAGCCTTATTTGGGCTCCACCCACTTAGCAGCTGACAACAATGCCAGGCCAAATACTTTGTTTCTAGTCCATTAAGTCTTTCCTGTTTTTCCTGGCTTCAACCTTGTATTTCAGTCCATTAAGTCTTTCCTGTTTCCTGTTTTTAGTTCACAAGCTGATAAGCTAATTAGTCACAGCCAAGTTGATCTTCATGCCCCAAATTAAGAGACTGTGTCAGAAATTCCTAGATATTTACTAACTCCCTACAGTTACCCTCAGGTATTTTATGTTATTTGTGGCTGTTGTTTCCCTAATTTTGTTCTCAGTCCATTTATCTCTTGTATAAAGAAGGGCTTCTGATTTTTGTTTTTTGAGTTAATTTTGTATCCAGCCACCTTGGTGAAGGTGTTTATCAGTTGTATTAGTTCTCTGGTGGAATTTTGGGGTCACCTATGTATACCATCATATCTTCTGCAAATAGGGATAATTTGACTTCATGCTTTCCAATTTGTATGCCCTTGATCTCCTTTGGTTGTCTTATTGCTCTGGCTAGAACTTCAAGTACTATGTTTAAGAGATATGGGAAGAGTGGGCATCCTTGCCCTTCCCTGATTTTGGAGGAAATGCTTTACTTCTTTCTCCATTTAATTTGATGTTGATTAATCGCTGCTGTATATTGCCTTTATTATTTCTAGCTATGGTCCTTGTATGCCAGCTCTCTCCAGGACTTTTAGCATGAAAGGGTGTTGGATTTTGTCACATGCTTTTTCCTCATCTAACGAGATGAACATGTGTTTTTTTTTTTCTTTCATCTTGTTTATATGGTGAATTACGTTGATGTATTTTCGTATGTTAGACTACCCCTGCATTCCTGGGATGAAGCCAATTTGATCATGGTGTATGATAGTTTTGATGTGTTCTTGGATTCAGTTTGCCAGTATTTTATTAAGTATTTTTGCATCTATGTTCATGAGGGAAATTGGTCTGAAGTTCTATTTCTTTGTTGGGTCTTTGTGTGCTTTAGGGATCAAGGTAACTGTGCCCTGGTAGAATGAGTTTGGCAGTGTTCCTTCTGTTTCTATATTGTGGAAGAGTTTGAAGAGTATTGGTATTAGATCTTCTTGAAGATCTGATAGAATTCTGTGCTGAAACCATCTGGCCCTGGGATTTTTTTGTATGGGAGATTTTTAAAAAATGTTTATTTATTACTTCAAGTTACATCTCCATCACTGTGCCCTCTTTCTAACTCTCCCAGTCCCATCTTCCCACCCCCTTTCCCTTATCCTGCTCTTCCAGAGTGGGGTGTCCCTACATATCAGTGCCCTACCCCAGTTTAGCAGTCATATGAGGGCTAAGAGCTTCCTCATATATTAGGAGCCTGCATGGCAGCACCACTGGGGCAAAGTGTCGCATTAACAGGTAACAAAGTCTATGTTCCTGTTCCTTTTGGTATGTTGGTTTTAGAATAGTTTTCCTGTACTATATAGCTAAAATCCAATTATAAGTGAACAGATGCCATATGTATCCTTCTGAGTCTGGGTTATCTCATTCCAGATAAGCTTTTCTAGTCCCATCCATTTGGCTGCAAATTACATGATTTCATTGTTTCTGATGGCTGAGTAGTATACCATTGTGAGATGTACCACAGTTTTTTAAATTCATCCCTCAGTTGGGCGACATCTGGGTTGTTTCCAGTTTCGAGCTATTACAAATAAGGCTGCTATGAACATAGATGAGGAAACTTCCTTGTGGTTTGGTGAGGAATCGTTTGGATGTATACCCAGAAGTAGAATGGCTGGCTCTTGAAGTAGAGCTATTCCAAGTTTTCTAAGATATCACCAGACTGATTTCCATAGTGGTTGTACAAGTTTGCACTCCCACAAGCAATGGAGGAGTGTTCCCCTTTCTTCACAACCTCACCAACATGTGCTGTCATTTGAGTTTTTGATAGGGAAGGACACTATATACTCGTAAAAGGAAAAATTAATCAAGGTGACATCTAAATACTGAATATCTATGCCCCAAATACAAGGGCACCCACATTTGTAAGAGAAACTCTTCTAAAGCTTAAACCACACATTGATTCCCACACATTAATAGTGGGAGACTTCCACACCGCACTCACAACAATGGACAGATCATCAAGAGAGACACCAAACAGAGAAGTAATGAGATTAACAGAGGTCATGAACTAAATGGACCTAACAGATATCTACAGAACATTTCACCCAATCACAAAAGAATATACCTTTTCTCAGCACCTCACAGAACCTTATCCATAATTCTTTATTATGAACACATTGAAAAGTTCCTATCACAGGAGCTGTCAGAAAGAAAATGACATATAACATGTGAAAGCCATGAAGATGAGAGAGCTTTTGTTAAGTAGTGATGCATGGATTCCCAAAAACTTTTCAAATGTTTTCAGAAAACTGAAATATGTCAGAAGAATTATAACCAATTACATACTTTTCTTAGCATTTAATGGAGTTTAAATTGGATCACAGATCTAAAATACTCATTTTGAAAATTACTTCAGAAAAAATAAAAAGATTAAATACTTGATGCTTTAAGCTGTGATCTTTACAGAGAGGAAAATGGTATTCAAGCTTGTTCTTCATTGTCTTTTTGTTCTCAGTAATCTCTATTAGGATGATTAGTGCCAATATTTAAATTAGCCAAAGAAAGAATTAATTTCATTCTCATAAAATGATAATGAGTTCAATCTATAAGAACCTTTTTATTCTAGAATTATGCATAACAATTGCATGATGTGTTCTTCACCAAGAGACATACTTGGGCTACAAATTTAAATGTGATTTAAAAAAAAAATGAACTGTGTTCGCAATGAAATTTTCATGTAGTTTATTTGTCTTGAAGAGATTTATCTTTTTAAAATGTACTAACTTGGGACAGTAAAATTTGACTGAAGATTTATAATTACTTTTAAAAGATTTATCTTATTTTTATTTTATTTGTTTTGTATTCTTGAACATATGTCTACATACTGGGTGCTGTCAGTGTTCTGGGTTACATGGGATGATTGGTCAGAGAGAGACACCTCAGGATGAATTTAGGCTTCTCACGCAGCAGGAGGATCAGTCTCAAGGATTGAATACTAGCAGCTTCCTAGAAGTTCTTTTTATTGTTACATAAAGGCACTTTTAGCAACTCAATTTCCACATACCAAAACCTCTTATCTGATCTATGTGTTGTCTTGAAAGAACCATCAACTTAAGCAATTCTCCATCATGTGAGATTTCCTGGTTTGCCAGGCAGGTCTCCAGATTAATTTATGCAAAGGCTCTGAGAATCCTTTAAAGGAACAACCTCATAAAATCTCAGATAACCCTTATATCTGGCATGAATTCCAGAAGCCAGAAGAGTGCCTCAGATATCTTAGAACTGGAATTACAGGTGGTTGTAAGCTGCCATGTGAGGGCTAGAATCAAGCACAGGTCATTTACAAGATTAGCTAGTATTCTTAGCCACTGAGCCATTTTTTCAGCCCCAAATTATCATTTTTTAAAGTGATCAAGAATCTGAGATTAGATAGCTGAGGAACCTAGAGGAAAACCAAACCGCTGTTAAAACAAAAAAAACAATGGCAATAAAATTACTCCTAATGACGTTTTATCAGTGCCCTACTTGGATGTCATCAGAGAAACTTCCTCCTGCAGCAGAAGGGAACAAATACAGAGATGTCTAGCCAGACATTATGCAGAGAGTGAGAGACTTTGAAACACTCAACTCTAAGTTGAATGTCTTTAATCCAATCTCTCCCCTCAGGACTCAAGGAACCCCATGGCAGAAAAAGGTGGAAAGAATATAAAATCTAGAGGAGATAGAGGACACCAAAAAAATCAAAGTCCTCTAAATCATTATGATCATGTGAAATCACAGAGACTGATGGAGTATGCAGAAGGCCTGCATGAGTATGCATCAGGTCTTCTGCACATATATCACAGCTTCTAATTTGGTATTTTTATGGGTTTCCTGAGTATGCAAATGACTAGGTCTCTGATTCTTATGCCTTCTCTTGGATCTTTTTCTTCAGTTTGTTTGGTTTTCCCAAATCTAATGTGTTAGTTTTTGTTTTTGTTTGTTTGTTTTGTTTTGTTTAATTATTATTTTATTTATTTTTAAATTTTTTTCTTTATTTTTTCTTTTTTAAGTTACACCTCAATCGCAGTCCCCTCCCTATTCCCCCCTCCAGTCCCAACCTCCCACCCTCAACCCCCCCATCCTCTTCCCTTTTTTTTTTTTAAGTTTAAGGTATATCTTATTTCCCACTACAGTTTCCCCTTTCAGTCCAACAAATGGCTCTTTCTCTTATAATAATAAATACAATATAAAACAACAGAGGTAATTAGGCCACAGTTATGAGGGTTATATGGCTTAGCGTACATTCCCAATGTCCAGTCCATATGTATTTGGCACCTGACTTTAACATTCTACTATCTAACCATCTCCATGAGTTTAAAGTTCTCTATCTAACTCAACATTCATGCTAACTTGCAGTTAGTTTTTGTTTTATCTTATAGCTTATTTTATTCTATTACTATTCCTTAGCAGCCTGTTTGTCTTATAATGAGAGACAGAAATGAAGGAATACTTTGAAATTATTTATTATTGTTATATTAATATCTCTACCCGCCTTCCAACCCAGTGACCCGAGGTACTAGAGAAAAAAGACTAGCAGAAACAGAGAGTGTTAGAACTCTTTAGATGTAAAGCCTCGGAGTGATTTCTCAGAATTCTAGCAGCCCAGCTAAACAGCATACACAGGAACAGGTACCAGCACCAACACAAACCAGCAGCAGTTTGAAGGAGTTCTAGAAGGGACACTATCAACCAATGGTAGTGGCTCTAGTATTGGTGGCAGCAGTGACAATAGTGGTCATGCACCCATTTGGGTCCTAAGTCTCCTCAACCTAACCTGGGCCACAATCTTCAGCAGTGAAGGCAGCAGTAAGTCTTGAAAGAAGTAAGTCTTGAAGCATTGTCGGGAGTATTTTCAAGCAATGTAGCAATGAGAAGTGGTGCCAAGCAAAAATCCCTCCGTATTTCTGGGGTTTCTATTTATACCCCCTCAAAATCCACACAAGGATGTTTTCCTTTGGCCAACATCATGCCTTCTGCACAAGGTATTTTCCTGTTGACCAAGATCATGCAGTCTCCAAAGAGTCTGTTCATCAAAGGATGTTTACCAACAAAAAGCATGTTCCCCACACATGGCAGTTGCTGGCATGCAAAAATCACACTCTCTTCCATCAGGATATTTTTCATGCCCTCTCATGAGTCTGTTTTTCAGTAGTGGGCAAAGCACCCCTATATCCCATACTTGAGACCAAAACAAAAAACACACTCATTTAACACACCTGTGCTTCTAAAGAAATCAGAACTTCCACCACACAGGAAGGTACTGGATCTGGAAGGGAGGGGAAGCAGAGGAACTGAGAGGAGTAGAGAAACAGGAAACTGTAATCAGGATATATCATGTGAGAAAAAAATTCTATTTTCAATAAAATAAAAATAATATCCCTTCCTTCCCCTCCAAAACAAATAGATAATGAAGCAATCCTGGGATTTCTGATTTAGAATTAGAGACACATAAATACCATACCTGAGTATTTTCTACTGCTAAATTATCTTCTACTTGGGCAATATCAAAACAGGTGTTTAGATATATAACACAATACCTGGATACTGACTAGATAAGTACAGTTCAGTACTACCAAACACTTAGCACACTAGTGGCCTTATGATCAAGAGAAAATTAGAGACCAAAATAAGATAAGGAGATGGGGAAAATTGACAAACAGCAATGGAAGTCAACAAGAAGACAGGCTGTTACATGCAGCTTTCATTTCCACAAACAGTGATGGTCAAATAGTGTTGTCCACAGGAATGTGAGAAGTCCACCTTTCATCATATAGAATATGGGTGACCCCTGGAGGTCTGGCCGTAAGGTCGATCTGTTACTGAACTTATCACTGATCAAACCAATATTGAAAGTCGGTGATCTGGAGACTTTTCTACAGAGATGACTCATTTTCTTCTAAATATTTATCCAGATATTTATATGCTTCATAGAATGGCTTCCAATTTAGATTTGCAGGCAAAAATTTAAGTTTCTTTGTCATCTTTACAATCTACAGTGAAGAACATGTAGGCAATCTTCTCAGGTGAAATTCTTACAGCTGTCAGCAAACTTGAATGCAATTTTGCTGCAAAGGTGCAGATGCATTTTTCTTACCACTAAGTTTTTATATTTTGTAATATCTTTTTTCAAAATGAAATAAACTATAGCAAGATTAAAATAAGTCACATAGGGCTGGAGAGATGGCTCAGCGGTTAAGAGCACTGGCTGCTCTTCCAGAGGTCATGAGTTCAATTCCCAGCAACCACATGGTGGCTCACAACCATCTATAATGAAATCTGGTGCCCTCTTCTGGCCTGCTGATATACCTGCAGACAGAACACTGTATATATAATAAATAAATCTTTAAAAAAAAAAAAAAAAGAAAAATCTCAAAAAAAAAAAAAAGTCACATAGAAGTGGAACAAGACAAGAAAATGAAGGAAAAGAGTCCCAAAAGAAGATACGAGAATCAGAGAACTACTCATTCACACACTCAGAAGTCCCATAAAAGTACTAAACTGAAAGCTATAGTATATACACAGAAGAACCTGGTACATACCTGTGTCAGCCCTGTGATTTCTGATTTAGTCTTTGTGACTTCATGTGGTCTTTGCTCAGTTGATTTAGAGGATCTGGTTCTCCTGGCATCCCCCATCCCCTCTGGCTATTGCATTCTTCTTGCCCCCTTTTCCTCAGGGTTCCCTGATCTCTGAGAGTAGGAATTTGATAGAGACATCCTATTTAGAGCTATGTTTTTCAAGGTCTCTCACCCTCTGCCAGCCCATGTGTAAACATACCACATTTTCTTTATCCATTCTTCTCCTGGGGGGCATTTAGATTATTTCCAATTTCTGGCTATAATAAGTAGAGAAGCAATGAACGCAGTTGAGCAAGTGCCCATTCGGTAGGATGAAGAATCAAATCCTTTGCATATATTCCCAAAAGTGGTTGTTTCTTGATATAGTTATATCTTGAAGTTAATTCCCATTTTCTTCTGAGGAAATACCACACTGATTTCAATAGTGCCTGTATAAGTTTGCACTTCCATCAGCAATGGACAAGTGTCCCCAGTAGTCCACATCCTTGCCAGCATGAGCTGTCACTTGTGTTATTGATCTTGGTCGTTTTGGCAGGTGTAGGATGTAATCTTGAAGTTTTGATTTGCATTTCCCTGATAACTAAGGATATTGAACATTTTAAAAAGCAGTTCTTAGCCATTTGAGTTTCCTATATTCAGAATTCTCTTTTATATCTATAACCCATTGTTTAATAGAATTATCTGGATGTTTTTTATATGTAGATTTTTTAGTTCTTTATATATTTTGGATATTGGTCCTCTATCAGATGTAGAGTTGGTACGAATCATTTCCCATTCTGTAGGCTGTTGCTTTGTCCAAATGATAGTGATCTTTGCCTAGAGAGGTTTTTCACTTTCATGAGGTCCTATTTATTAATTGTTGATCTTATTGTCTGTGCTAATGGTGTTCTGTTAAGAAAGTCTTCTCTTCTGCCAATGAATTCAAAGTTATTTCCCACTTTCTCTTCTATTGGGTTGAGTACATCTGGTTTTATGTTGAGGTCTTCGATCCATTTGTACTTGAGTTGTGTGCAAAGTCGTAAGTATGGATCTATTTGCATTCTTCTACATGCAATTGTATAGTTTGACCAGCGTGAATATTCTGTATTTTTTCTTGAAGATGCTGTCTTTTTTCTAGTGTATAATTCTCACTTATTTATCAAAATTCAGGTGTCCATAAGTATGTGGATTTATGTCCTAGTCTTCAACTATATTGATCGACAGATCTGTTTTCATACCAATACCATGTTGTTTGTATTAGTATAGCTTTGTAGTACAATGTGAAATATGGAATGGTGAGACCTCCAGAAATTATTTTATTATTCATGATTGCTTAACTATTCTAGGGTTGTTGTTCCATATTAAGCTGAGAATCGTCCTTTCAAGATATGTGAAGAATTATGTTAGATGGACTCTGTTCCCTGTTACTGTAATACCTCACCCAGCAGGTTTCCACCTTGGGCCCCAGTGCAAGAGGAAACTTTCAGCCTTCGTGTGACTAATTAACTGGGGGGACTTGATATGTGTGGGGTCCCCCCACCTGAGGAGAAGGAGAGGAGAGAGAGGAGGAAAAAGGTGAGAGGGTGGAATCAGGAGGGAGAGAGGGGGATGTGATTGACATGTAACTTGAATGAATAAATAAATAAATAAATAAATAAATGTTAAAATAAAAAAGAAGGATGTTGGAAATTTCATTGAGATTGCATTGAATCTGCAGATTTCTTTTGGTAGAACAGGCATTTTTACTATCTTAATCCTATTTATACATGAGCATGGGAGATCTTTCCATCTTCTGATATTTTCTTTAATTTCCTTCTTCAAAGACTTGAAGGATTTTTAAATTTTTATTCTTCACTCATATATTATATCCTGATCACAGTTTCCCCTCCATCCCCTCACTGCAGCCTCTCTGCCCCACCTCCATGCCTCCCCTACTCCCAGATCCACACCTGTCCTCTCCTAGAAGAAGAGCAGACCTCCCGGGGACATCAACCAAATATGGCATAACAAGCTCACGTACCATCACATGAAAGATGGACAAGGCAACCCAGAAGAAGGAAAAGGGTCCTACAAGTAGGCAAAAGAGTCAGGGATGGTCCCTTCTCCCACTGGTAGGATTTCCACGAGAACACCAAGCTACTCAGCCATAGCATATATGCAGAAGATCTAGGTCCCACCCCATTGGGTTCCCTCATCTCTGCAAGTTCCCATGAGTTCCAGCCAGTTGATTTTGTGGGCCATGTTCTCCTGGTGTGTTCCTGACCCCTCTGTTTCTTCCGATCCTTCCCTGTCCCCATTCCTCAGAAGGACTCTCTGAGCGTTGTCTAATGTTTGGCTGTGGTACTCTGCATGTTCCCATCAGTTGTTGGATAAAGTCTCTCTGGTCTGTTTGATGATGATTCTGCTAGGCTCCAGTCCCAGAACACTGTAGGCAGGATGAACTGTAGGTTGAAGGTTTTGTGGCTGGATTGGTGTCCCAATTACTCTACTTGAGACCTTACCTGGTTAGAGAAGATGGCATTTCAGGCCCCATGTCCCTCACTACTAGGAGCCTTTGTCAGGGTTACTCACATAGATTCTGTGGAGTTTCCATTGCACTAGGTTTCCACCTCACCCCCCCCCCCCCATACTCCCCACATTTCCAGTTGCTTTCCCAAGTAGTTTCTCCCTACACCTTCTCTCCCCCAACACCCACTATCTGTTCCCTCCTGGTCCTAATATCTCAGTCTATCTGTGAAATCTATTCTATTTCCCCTTCACCAGGAGAGTCTTGCATTCCCCCTTAAGCCTTCCTTGTTGCTTAGCCTCTCTGGGTCTATGGACTGTAGCATGTTTTTCTTTTACTTTACAGCTAATCTCCACTTATAAGTGAGTACATACCATACCATATTTGTCTTTCTGGGTCTGAGTTACCTCACTCAGGATGATTTTTTTTTCTAGTTTTATCCATTTGCCTGCAAATTTCATGGTGTCATTATTTTAACAGCTGAGTAATACTCCATTATACAAATGTACCACACTTTATCTATTCTTTGGTTGAGAGACATCTAGATTGTTTCCATTTTCTGGCTATTATGAATAAAGCTACTATGAGCATGGTTGAGCATCCTTGTGATCAGACAGAGGAATCTCAAATGGCTAAGAAACAAACAAACGAAAAAAGTTCAACATCCTTAGCCTTCAGAGAAATGCAAATCAAAATAACTCTGAGATTCCATCTCATATCTGTCAGAATGGCTATGATCAAAAACTCAAGTGACGGCACATGTGGCAAGGATGTGGAACAAGGGAGATGCTATTGGAATGCTAGTTGGAGTGCAAAATTGAACAGCCACTTCAGAAATCAAAACAGCAATCTCTCAGAAAACTGGAGATTGACCTACCACAGGAGCCAGCTATACCACTCATGGGCATATTCCCCAAAAATGCTCCCCCCAATCACAAAGACTTTTATCATATAAGCCTTTCACTCACTTGGTTAGAGATAGTCGTGAGATTATTTGAGACTGTTGTGAAAGGTGTTATTTCCTTGATTTTTTTCCCTCAGTCTGTCATTGGTATATAGGAGGGATACTGATTTTTTGTGTTAATTTTGTATCCAGCTATTTTTCTGAAAGTGTTTATTGGCTCTAGGAGTTTCCTACAGCTGTAGTGTAATTTTTGGGGTCACTTATGTATATACTATCATAGCACCTACAAATAAAGATACTTTAAATTCTTCCTTTCCAATTTGTATCCCCTTGATCTCCCAGAGTTGTCTTATTGCTCTAGCCAAGACCTCAAGTACTATATTGTATAGATATAGAGAGACTGAGCAACTCTGTCATGTTCCTGATTTTAGTGTAATTACTTTGAGTTTTTATTTAAGTTGATGTTGGCCTGCTATAAACTGCCTTTATTACTTTGAGGTGTATCCCTCATCTCTCCAGGACTTTTATTATGAAGCAATGTTGGATTTTTGTTGAATACCTTTTCTACATCTAATGAGATGACTGTGTTTTTTATCTTTGTTCATTATATTTTGGATTGCATTTATCTTCTTACATATGTTAAACCATCCCTGCATCTTTGGAATGATGCCTATTGATGGCATAGTTGATGAGCTTTTTGGTGTGTTATTGGATCAGTCTCAAAGCATTTTATTGAGAGTTTTGCATCTATGTTTATAAGAGAAATTGGTCTATAACTCTCTTGTATTATTAGGTGTTTATATGGTTTGGGGTAACTGTGCTCTTGTTTTGGGGTAACTGTGCTCTTGTTAAATAAATTGAGCAATGTTCCTTCTGTTTCTATTTGATGAAATAACTTCTGGAGTATTGGCATTAACTCTCCATTAATAACTGATAAAATTATTCCCTAAAACCATCTGCCTCCCCCCTCACCCTTTTTTCTGTCAGGAGACTTTTAGTGGCTGCTTTTATTTTACTAAAGGTTATAAATCTGTGTCACATGCTTACCTGATCTTTATTTAACTTTGGCAAGTGGTATGTATCAAGATAATTATCTATTTCTTTTAGGTTTTCCAACTTGGTACAGTAAAGATTTTTAAAGTATATCCTTATTATTCTCTGGATTTCCTCAGTGTCTGTTGTATTTTCCCCTTTTCATTTCTAATTTGTTAATTTGGACATTCTCTCTTTGCCTTTTAATTAATTTGGATAAGAATTTGTCAATCTTATTGATTTTTTTCAAAGAACCGACTCTTTGTTTCTTTGATTCTTTGTATTGCTCTTTTTGTTTCTATTTCATTCATTTTATCTCTGAGTTCAATTATTTCTTGACATATATTCCTTTTTGTTGTGATCTGCTCTTGTTATATAGATTTCAGGTGTGCTGTTAAGTTGCTAGTATGAATCTCCCAACCCCCATTTTTAAAAAATATAGGCACTTAGTGCTATAAACGTGTCTCCTAAAACCACCTTCATTGCCTTCATTGTGTCCCATAAGTTTGGGTATGGTGTGTATTCAATTTCATTCAGCTCTAGAAAGTCTTTAATTTCTTTATTTGTCTTGACCCATTTTTCATTCAGTAGAGAGTTGTTGAGTTTCAATGAGTTTGTAAGCTTTCTGTTGTTTCACTATTGTTGATATTCAGCTTTAATCAATGCTAGTCAGATTGGGTGTAGGGTCTTATTTCAATTTTCTTATATCTGTTGATACTTGCTTTGTATTTCAGTATGTGGTCAGATTTAGAGAAAGTTCCGTGAAGTCTTGAGAAGAAAGTATATTGTTTTGAGTTTTGGTGAAATGTTCTATAAAACTGTTAAGTCCATTTGGTTTATAAGATCAGTTTGCTCCAGCATTTATCCATTTAGTTTTTGCCTAGAAGACCTGTCTATTGAAGACTGTGGTTATTGAAGTTCTCCACTATCAGTGTATGAGGACAAATATATGATTTAAGTTGCAGTAGTGTTTCTTTTATGAATTTGGGTGGCCTTGTGTTTGGTGCAAAAATATTGAGAATCACAATGTCCTCTTGGTGGATTGTTTCCATTGATGTGTATTTAGTGTCCTTTCCTATCTCTTCTGATTAGCTTTGGTTTATTAGTTTGTTTTCTCGGATATTAAAATGGCTACCTAAACTTGCTTCTTAGGTCTATTTGCTTGAAATATCTTTTTTCATTCTTTCACCCTGAGGTGATGTCTATCCTTGTGTTAAGGTGTGTTTCTTGAATGTAGCAGAAGGATATATCCTGGTTTTGTATTTATTCTCTTAATCTATGTCTTTTACTGTGTAATTGAGACCATGATGTGGGCAGTTATCAATGAACCATATTTGTGGATTCCTGTTATTTTGTTGTTCTTCTTCTTCTTCTTCTTGATGGTGGTGATGGTGGTGTGTATATGTGTGCTCTTCCCTTGCTTCCTTTGTTTTTGTTTGCCTGTCTGGGATGATTTATTCCCTGTATTTTCTTGGGTGTAGTTAACTTATTTAAATTGGAACTTTCCTTCTAGTCCCTTCAGTAGGACTGGATTTGTAGATGGATATTACTTAAATTTTGTTTTATCATGGAATTTCTTATTTTCTCCACCTGTTGTGATTGCTCCATATAGTAGTCTGGGCTGGCATGTATGCTCCCTTAGAGTCTGTAGCACATCTGTCCAGACTCTTCTGGCTTTTAAAATCTCCCTTGAGAAGTCAGGTGTAATTCGAATAGATCTGCCTTTATATACTACTTTGTCTTTTTCCCTTGAAGCTTTTGATATTCTTTTTTTTTTTTTTTGTCTCTGTATATTTCTCTGTGTTTTGGTTGTTAGGTGCCAAGGGCACTTTCTTTCTTTTTTTCCCCCAGTCTATTTAGTGTTCTGTATGCTTTTTGCACCTGGATATGGATCTCCTTCTTTAGATTATGGAAAATTTCTTCTATGACTTTTGTTAAAAATATTTTTCGTACCTTTGACCTGAGTTTTTACTCCTTCCTCTATTCCTATTATTCTTTTTTTTTTTTTTAATTTTTAGAGCCAGTTAGATGGTACAGCAGGTAAAGGCACTTGTCACTATCCCCGGTAAGCTGAGTTCGATGCCTAGGACACACAAAGTGGGTAGAGAACTAACTCCTGCAAACTGTCCTCTGATTGCCACACACATTGTGCATGTGCACATACAAACAACGTAATTTTAAAATATAAAAATCTTTTTAAAATAAAATTTTAAGTTATTACATTTTTACTTAGTGTGTGTGTTTTTGTATGCATTTTGCATATATTACAGCACACATGTGGAGATTAGAAGACTTTCAGGAGTTTGCTCTCTCCTTCTACCAAGAGGGGACAGGGGTGGAACTCATGTAATTCAGGTTTGGTGGCAAGTACCTTTATCTACTGAGCCATACTGTTGGCACTTAATTTTTTTTTTTTAAATACTTTATTTTTTTTTCTTCAAGTTACATCTCAGTAACAAACCCCTCCCTATTCCCCCTTCCTAACCCGCCCTTCCACCCTCTTCCCTCCAGAGGTTTCCCCTTTCAGTCCAACAGCTGGTTCCTTCTCTTATAACAGTAAGTATTATACAAAACAATAGATATAAATATGCCACATTTATGAGAGTAAATTGGCCCAGTATACCTTCCCAATGTTCAGTTTATACCTATTTGGCCCCTGACTTTAACATTTTGTGGTCTTTTCATAGTGTCCCTGATTTCCTGGATGTTTTATGCCAGGACTTTTTTTAGATTTAGCATTTTCTTTGACTGAGAATTCTATTTTTTTCTATTGTATCTTTAATGCCTAAATTCTCTCTTCCATCTTTTGTATTCATTTGGGGAGGTTTGCCTATTTGGTTCCTATTGAAGCTCCTAAAAGATTCATTTATAGATTTCCCTTGGTTTGTGTTTTCTTTATTGATATTATTTTTACTTTTAGATATGGAACTGTTTTATTCACTTCCTTCCATTCTTTGTTTGTGTTTTCATAGATTTCTTTAAGGGATTTATTCACGTCCTCCTTAAAGATCTCTATTATATTTTAAAGTCTTTGGTGTTATGCTTCAGCTAAGTTGGAATATCCAAGGCCTGCTGCAGTGCATTTGTTTCGCTCTAGTGGAAACAATTGTCCCGGCTCTTACTGATTGGTTTTGTGCTGGTATCTTGGTATCTGTGATTAGCATGATTGTAATTCTAATTGTCAATACCAGTCTTGTCTTTGATGGATGGGAATTTTGTTCCTTGGTTTCTGTTGCCCTGCATAGTTCTTAGTAGAGTGTAGTAGCTGTGTGTTGCCTGGTAAGAAATTCTTCTGGGATCCCAGTAGGTGTGGCCAGTAGGGGTTCTAGGTAAAATGTGTTTCTGGGTATTGGTAGCTGACACATAGAGATGGGGATGGGCTGGAGGAATGCTGAGGAGTTACATAGGAGGGAGAGAAGCAGGTTGTCCCACTAGGGTCTACTTTGTCACTTGAGAATGGGGCAGAGAGTCAGGGGAGACCATAGCAGAAAGTCTGCTACAGAGTTGTTGATAAGACTTGGGGGATTAGACTTGAAAGAATGAAGGGAAAGGTGAGGATCTGCAGTTGGCTCATGTGTTTCCTGATCAAAGTGGCCTGTGGGTTTCTAGGGAGTGCTTGCTGGAGCTGGGGCCTGGACTAAAGCAACAAGGAAGGCTACAGCAAATATTCTGCGGAAGAGTTGGTAATAAGACTCAGGGAGGGCAGGTGTGGGTTGGATTTGGAGGACCAGAGGTAGAGGTAAAGATCTGTAGTTAGTATACCCACTTCCCTCGCTGGAGAATAGTGAGTTTGAGTCCAGCCTAGGTTATGTGCCCAGCAAACAAACAAATAACATCAACAACAAAAGAATGTCTCTATTATTGACCAAAGCTGAACCAATTTGTTTATGGAAGAAATTGAATCTTTAAAACTCCATTGTCTTGCTTGAGTAGTTATATGACCAAATTTCTTACTGGTCATGGCATCAGGCAAAAGTAGTCAAAGATACTAAATGATGCTACTGCTTTATCCAGATTGAATTGTCTTGGATTCCTTAACTTCTATTTCTAGAAATTATTTACCAGTGTTTTATTAATTTCCTTTGTTGTCATGTGGAACTCCTGACAACTATTATCTTTCTCATGTATAGTGCTCAGGACTTTAAATACCCTATATGGTACCAAAATTCTTGTAGAATATGCAGGCCAAAGTTCAAATAAATTTCTATGTATCTCTGTGGTATGGGTATACACAATATGCATTTTATGTTGAAATTTGAAATTTTAGACACAGAGCAGCTAAGAGTTCCAGGCAGGTGTTTGATGTCACTTAGAACTATAGTCCAGTCAGTGGACTATTGTAGGTCATTTTTGGTATTGATCTGCAATTGTGATAGAGGACATTTCTCCTTGATCTACCATATCAGATTAGCTTATTAGAATTGTTTTTAAGTAGAATAGATTAGTCATTATCCACTAATCACCTTCTTGTGTTCAAGTTACTTGCAAATTGTTTGTGTATTGGTTTCTATCAGTGCATTCTGAAGTATCTAAGTGAAGGTTACTTGTCTATTCTGCCTGTTATAGTATTATGGAGTTCATTTAGCCCTCTACTGTGATAACTTTCCCTGTTAATACCTCAAGATAAAGTCTTCAGGGAACACCTTGCTCATGGATTAAAAAAAAAGAAAGAAAGAAACCAAACCTGGTGACATCGCTGTATTATCAGAGCATCCACTCTGATTTTCTGCCAGCATTCTGATTGCACACTGAATGTTAAAAACACCATCACCATTCTTAGTTGCAAACCGAGCATGTAAAATTGAGGAAGACCCTTACATTATTACTTTTTACATCTAGCAAAATACAGTGGACTCTAGTATTTGCATAAGACTGAAGAACTGGAAATTGTTGAAAATTCTAGTTATTTGCTCTATGCATGGATTAAATTATATGCACACATAGTCAATTGCATCGTTTGATATATTTTTAAAAAATGCTGTTCCTTCAAATTGCTGGATATTTAAAAGAATTAAGTTGGCTTTGCATACTGATATTCTAGAGGAAAGTATAGTATAACAGGAAAGGAATGAGAGACATTCAAGGCATCTGTGAACACCCCTCCAAAAAGAAAAAAAAAAAAAAAGAAAAGAGAAGAGAAGAAAATAAAAAGAAACAATCCAGACTGGAAGCTATTGAAGAGAGACCTTAAAATTGTGATAAAGATGCTGAAGTGTCAATCTTTATAGTTGACGGCTTCTGGGGTGTGTGTGTGGGGTGTGGCAAGTGGGGGTGGGTGGTTCAGTTTTGTTTAAAGGACTGGCCACTGGGAGTTTGACCATATTCCAATGAGTATATGGCCAAAACAAACTGGACTTTGTCAGATTTTATGCAAGGGAGGAGGAGAAGAGCAAGTTTAAGAGGGTGGACATGGGAGGAGTGGGAAGTCAGTGTGATTGGGGTCCATTGTGTCAAATTCCCAAATAACTACTAAAATATTATTGGAATTATATTATATATATATTAATATAATATATTAAATTATATTATAAAATACTGTAAACATGAAATTTGAATAGCAGGTCATTCAAAGGTCTCTGTTCAGTATAGAAATGAATAAAATTTAAACTCAGCAAGTTCTTGGACAATTACACAGCCTGCAGAATGACTGGGCCATAAAATTCTGCTAGCCAGAGGTTTAGAAGGAGCCTATCTCCCCATTGGTTCAACTTGAACAGTTTTTAAATGTTTCTTCAAATGGCTGTATATGAGTTATTTCTTTACTAAGCACAGTCTAGTGAACATAACAGCATCTTCAATGAGGGGATGCATCACTGCAGTTCCAGAATTACCAGGATAAACATAGTCTCATCTTTCAATGGCAGATACAGAGATAGAAGGTGAAAATCTGGGTTAAAGGAAGATGGTCAGGAAATAGAAATGTCTCATTAGCTGCAGAAATGGCATTTGACAAAATCCAACACCCCTTTATGCTAAAAGTCTTGGAGAGATCTGGCATACAAGGACCATACCTAGAAGTAATAAAGGCAATATACAGTAAACCAGTAGCCAACATCAAATTAAATGGAAACTTGAAGCATTTCCTCTAAACTCAGGGACAAGGCAACGATGCCCACTTTCTCAATACCTCTTCAACATAGTACTTGAAGTTCTAGCCAGAGCAGTAAGACAACTAAGGAAAATCAAGGGGATACATATCAGAAAGGAAGAAGTTAAATTATCTCTATTCATGGATGATATGATAATATACGTTAGTGAACCCAAAAATTCCACCAGAGAACTCCTACAGCTGATTGACTCATTCAGCAAGGTAGCTAGATACAAAATTAACTCAAAAAAATCTGTAGCCCTTCTTGACACAAAAGAAAAATGAGCTAAGAAAGAAATTAGGGAAACAACACCCTTAACAATAGCCAAATAATAATAATAATAATAATAATAGTAATAATAATAATAATAATAATACAAAATACCTGGGGGTGACTCTAACCAAGCAAATGAAAGACCTGTACAACAAGAGCTTCAAGTCATTGAAGAAAGACATTGAAGAAGATAACAGAAGATGGAAAGATCTCCCATGTTCTTGGATATGTAGGATCAACATAATAAAAATGGCCATCCTACCAAAACAATATACAGATTCAACGCAATTCCCATCAAAATTCCAACACAATTCTTTGCAGACCTCGAAGGAATAACTTTCCACTTCATATGGAAAAACAAAAAACCCAGAATATCTAAATCAATTCTGTACAAAAAAAAAAAAAAATCTGGAGGTATTACTATCCCTGATTTCAAGCTATACTACAGAGCAATAGTAATAAAGACAGCACAGAACTAGTATAGAAATAGACAAGTTGATCAATGGAATCTAAATGAAGACCCAGAAATAAACCAACACACTTATAGTCACTTAATTTCGGACAAAGAAGCCAAAACCATACAATGGAAAAAGGACAGCATCTTCAACAAATGGTGGTGGTCTAACTGGATGTCAACTTGTAAAAGAATGCAAATAGACCCATATTTATCACCTTGCACAAAACATAAGTCCAAGTGGATCAAAGACCTTTACATAAAACCAGACACACTAAATCTAATAGAAGAGAATGTGGGGGAAAGCCTGGAACTTATTGGAATAGGTGACAACTTCCTGAACAGAACACCAATATCTCAGGCCCTAAGACCAACAATCAAAAATGGGGCCTCATGAAACTGAAAAGCTTCTGTAAGGCAAAGGACACTGTCATTAAAACAAAATGGCAGCCTACAGATTGGGAAAAGATCTTTACCAACCCCACATCGGACAGAGGGCTATTATCCAAAATCTATGAAGAACACAAGAAATTAAACACCAGCAAACCAAGTAACCCAATCAAAAAATGGGGAACAGATCTAAACAGAATTCACAAAAGAGGAATCTAAAATGGCTAAGAGACAATTGAAGAAATGCTCAACATCCTTAATCATCAGAGAAATGCAACTCAAGATGACTCTGAGATTCCATCTCACTCCTGTCAGAATGGCTAAGATCAAAAACGCCAAAGACAGCATATGCTGGCAAGGCTGTGGAGAAAGGGGAGCACTCCCGCATTGCTGGTGGGAGTGAAAACTTGTACAACCACTATGGAAATCAGTCTGGCAATATCTTAGTAAACTTGGAATAGCTCTACCTCAAGACCCAGCCATACCACACCTTGGCATATATCCAAAAGATTCCTCACCAACCCACAGGGACATCTCCTCAACTATGTTCATAGCAGCTTTATTTGTAATACCTAGAAACTGGAAAAAACATAGATGTCCTTAAACTGAAGAATGGATAAAAAAAAAAAACAAAACTGTGGCATATTTACACAATGGAATACTACTCAGCTATCAGAAACAAGAAAATCATGCAATTTTCAGTCAAATGTATAGAACTATAAAAGCTCATCATAAGTGAGCTAACTCAGACTCAGAAAGATACACATGGCATATATTCACTTATAACTGGATTTTATCCATTATAGTACAGGATAACCATCCTACAATTAATAGATCCAAAAGACCAGGAACAGGGACTTGGTTACCTGTCTGTGGGACACCCCACCATAGTGAAACTGCCATGTATGCTTCCTAGGCAAGAGGAAGCTCTTAGACCTCATGTAACTAAAGAACTGAGGGGTCTGATACACGGAGACACCCCACATGGGACGGATGGGATGGGTGGGAGAGGGGGTAGAGGGTGGGAGGGAGGGGCTGGGAGGAGAGAGTGGCAATGGAGACGTAACGAAGTAAATAAACATTAAAAAAAAGATGGAGGACTACACTTCTCTGTGGGTATATGGACCAATTCCTTCTATATGTCTGACAGAAGATTAATGTCTAAACTATATAAAGAATTTTTAAAGTCAAAATTAAAAAAACCTACTGTTAAATATTTAAACATTTAACATGTTTTCTAAAATGCATCTAGAGAAAAACACCAAAATTTTCTAGAATAATATGCTATACAGGGCTTGGAAATGTTTTAAAATAAATGTTGTTGTCACCAAAATAGTCTCTTGTTATTCTGGATGCCATTTTGGAGCACCTATTGTGTTGGGGAAGAGACAAGTGCTAGACCTGAGGAACAGATGACCCAAACAGGGCGTGGTCTCTGCACTTGAAAGTGTCATGGTGATTCAACTGATGTTTAACACCAAAAATAATCTCCATAGAAATTTGTGATAAGAAATTGTGGTGCCCAGAGAGAAAGTTCAGTTGTTAAGGGCACTGAGACCTGGATTCAATCTTCAGCATTCACATGATGGCTCAAAAAATCATCTTTAACTTTAGTTCTGGGGGATCTGACACCCTCTTCTGGCCTCTACAGGCACTATACCCACAGGCAAAACACTCATAAACATAAAATATTATTTTTAATTAAGGAAGAGGGCTGGAGAGATGGCTCAGAGGTTAAGAGCACTGACTGCTATTCCAAAGGTCCTGAGTTCAATTCTCAGCAACCACATGGTGGCTCATAACCATCTATAATGAGATCTGGTACCTTCTTCTAGCATATATACAGGCTAAATACTGTATACATAATAAATCAATAATTAAGGAAGGAAAGAAGAGAAACCATGGCTACTTAGCTGTAATGAGGGCATCGCAGAAGAAACATCACATCCAATAAACATGAATACTGAAGAACAGATTCCCCAACACTAGGCCACTTGCTGAAAGCCTCCTAGAAGCATCATCAGCATGTTGGTTGTGGCTGCTGAACCTGTATTCATAGGGCCTCCATTATCACTTGGAAAGTATTTGTCGATGTAATTAAATAGAGCTGTACATCTACTATCTTAAGTCATACTGAGTTTGTGTCCAAAACTCTACAGGAAAGTGATTCTATGGGGTTCAGGGGAGCAGACTTCTCCCATCATTTTACCAATGCCCTCGGCATTGGTTTCCATGTTGGATCTTTGATCAGGTCATATTTGGAGACAGCATCTAGTATGTTAGGTGTGGCCACATCCAAGCACAGTAAGAAACGGAGCAGAGACGATGATGCTCCTGAGTTCTTCTCTTAGTTCCTGTTTCCTTTTTGTTTTCCTATCTTTAGTAAAGTATAGCTAACAGACAAAAGCATATATACCAAATGTGAATAAATCACACTAACATCTATTTCACCTCACATACTGATTTTCCTATGGTGAAAACATTCACAATTGATGTCCTAGAGGTTATCAAGCACATCATATGTTATTAGCCATTGCCTCTATGCTGTGCAATTGTTCTTCATAACCTCTCATCCTGGCTAAGTGAATTTAAAACCCATGACTAGAATCATCATTCACAATATCTATCCCGTCTTTTTTTTTTTTTTCATTTTATATTTCATATGCATTGGTCTTTTGCCTGCATGTATGTGTGATGGTGTTAGATCTCCTGGAACTGGAGTTACAGACAGATATAAACTCCCATGTGGATGCTGGGAATTGAACCTAGGTCCTTTGGAAGAACAGCCAGCACCCTTAACTAGCTGAGCCATCTCTCCAGCCCCTCCCTTCATATATCTTAAAGGGAGGCAAAATCCTTCACAGAAGAAAGTTTTACCACTTACATTTTATTTTCTAGGACTGATCTTATGGCTACTGCTAAGAGCAAAGGAAACTGGGAGATTAGAAAAGCAATAAATACTAATTTTGCACTCTCTGCTAATGTCAAAAAATAGAGAGAGAGATGTTCTTGGGTATCAACTCCCTGTGCATCTAACTATTCTAGGGTTACATAGAAATGATCTCTGGTCCCCAGTTGGCATGGAAACTCCTAGCACCTTAAACACTGTGGCAGGAAAACTAAGTGTTCAAGGCCACCCTGGCCAAAACTTGCCTCAAAAACAAAACCAATAGGATAATCTCCAGATCCAAACATGTTGATGTATACAAAGATTATCTGCCTAGGACTGGGGGTATGGCTCAGTGGGCAAAGTGCTAACGATTCGAGCTGGAAACCAGTTTTAATTCCCCCGAGACCCACATAGATACCAACTGGGCATGGGTGACTAACCTGAAATTCCAGCCTAGGAAGGCAGACACTAAGATGCTTAGAAAAAGCTGGCTATCAAGACAATCCAGTATTAGATTAGCCAGCTCTGGGTTTAATTAAAAGACATTGATTGCCTCATTGAATAAATTGAGAGTGATTACCAACATCAACCTTGGGCTGTCACATGCACTCACATCTGCCCAGCACCTAGAGGCAGGAGCTGATGCAGGGGCCATGGAGGTGCAGTGCACTGGCCTGCTCCCCCTGGCTAGCTCAGCCGGCCTTCTTATAGAACCCAGGACCACTAGCCCAGAGATGTTACCACCTACAATGGGCTGGGCCCTCCCCCATTGATCACTAATTGAGAAAATACCCTCAGTGGCAACTCCTGGAGGCATTTCCTAAACCGAGGCTCCTTCTTCTCTCTGATGACTCTAAATTGTGTCAAGTTGACAAGCAAAACCAACTAGTATAACTGACTCTTTGTCAGCTTGACACACAAGCATGTCACTATTATGCCACAAACCCATACTTTTTTATTCATCCCCAAGATCATTACAAACATAAATCACTTTACGGCCCCATAGTTTTTTTTTTTTTATAAAATCAAAGACATTAAATTTTCAGTTCCTGTAAAATATTCAATCTATTTTAAAATCCAAAGTCTTTTTTTTTTCTTTTAGCCATTGTGCTTCTTTTTTTTTAATAATTTATTTTTTATTTCTTCAAGTTACATCTCAATCACAATCCCCTCCCTACTCCCCCCTTCAGTCCCACCCTTCCCCCCTCCTCCCCCTCAACCCCCCCCATCCTCTTCTCTTCTTTTTTTTTTTTTTTTAGATTAAGGTATTTCTTTTTTCCCCCCAACAGCTCTCCCTTTCAGTCCAAAAAATGGTTCTTTTTCTTATAACTATAAATACAATACAAAACAACAGCAATAAATAGGCCACAATTATAAGAGTTATATGGCTTAGCATACATTCCCAATGTCCAGTCCATATGTATTTGGCACCTGAATTTAACATTCTACTATCTAACCATCTCCATGAGTTTAAAGTTCTATATCTAACTCAGCTTTCATACTAACTTGCCTCATAATTTTAAAAATATCTTCTTAGATCCAGAATACCCTCTTGATTCCTAAACAACTCAAAATTTAACTATGAGACTCTAGCTATCTATTCTTCAACCACCTCAGAGACCTGAGAGGGATAAATATATCTGATTATATAGGAAGTGCAGGGCCTGCAGCTTCCAAAACTAAAAAATGACATACCAGTGGCTGCCTGGACAGTTCCCATTTTCTCTCCATACATTACAGCATCAATCTTCAGCCATTTGGCCCCATTTCTCTGACAGACATTGGTTGTAGAGCAGGAATTATGAAGGACTTACCTACCCTGTCTTGGCAGAGCTAGGCTGTCGACTTATCTGCTTCCAAGTTTTGTCCTTTTTGGACAGAAGTCTGTCTACAGTTAAAGCAAGGGGTTTTTCTTGCCAAGAGAAAGGCTTACCACCAATTCAATCATCTCCCACTGGAGATTCTTCGATGCTCATTTTCTACTTGGAGTAATATAGGGGGTGCTGTCAGGAGCTGACATGTCTCGATATCAAAAAATCTTAAGTTAAGAAAACATCTTTGAATGCCATATTCTGCAGATCTCTTGAGGTTTTTGAAGATGCCCTATCTATCTCTTATATTTAGATAAGCAAATATTGCTTGTCTCTTAGCAACTTGATTTCTGAGTAGCTTAAAAAATAACTGTGATAAACTGTCATAGTAACTAACAAAATGACACGTTTTCATGACTATTAGTTTCCGTTTCTTAATTATCCTAAACAGTTTATGTCGGTTGGTAGCGAGAGGTCAAAACTTGACATTTCATTTTTAAGTATTACTACAAACAATACCTTTAAGAAGCGTTACCCTTAATTTTGTATCAATATACAAAGATCAATACCAATGTGGCCAAATATAATCTTAATTTTGTATCAATATACAAAGATCAATACTGATGTAGCCCAATACAATCTTAATTTTACATTAATATACTAGGGTCAATACCATTGTGGCCAAATATAATCTTAATTTTGTATCAATATACAAAGATCAATACCAATGTAGCCCTATACAATCTTAATTTTGCATTAATATACAATGATCAATACCAATTTAGCCAAATATAATATTAATTTTGTATCAGTATACAAAGGTATAAAGCTATATTCAATAATCTGTCCTTTTTTCTTGATCTTTCCTATACTATGTCTATGTCCCATTTTTCTCAAGTCTGTTCACTCGTATATAGGAGAGAAAGGAGGATACAGAAAAGCAAAAGAGAAAAGTCCCTGGGTCTAACCTCCAAAACCCATTTAACGAGACCATTTAACAGCTTGTAGTCTTTTCCCCTAAATAACAAAATTTTCTATTATCTATCAAATAACCAAAGGGGGAGAACACCCTCCCCACCTTCTGGGAATGGGACGTTGTTCTCTTAAAATGACTTCCTGCTGATTTGGGACGTAGTAAACCTGTTTGGGGCCCAAATAAGAATGGAAAAATGGTGAAAAATGTTAATAGAATCATTTGATGTTCAGTCCTTTTTTGCTCAGCTATTTAGATGTCCTAAGAAGTTCATAGACAGAAGCTGATCTTCAGAGCTTTACTGAAGATCTGGCTGGAGTAGTCTGTGGAGCTGAACGATCTTAGCGATTTTGAGTTGTTGTGGTTGTAGACTTTTGAGGAAACTGCTATTGAAGAAGTCTGCAAGGCTGGATCATCTGGGCCACTCATCTTCTTTGGTGTCTGATCTGTTTTCTGCTGAGGTTTCTGTTGTCCAGTTGTCCCTGGATTCCTTGAATGGATGCTTTAAATCTCCTGGAAAGATAAGAACAGAGCCCTGCCCTAATCCTAA
>CAJQZJ010031840.1:1210763-1245842 GCA_907164525.1 Lophiomys imhausi
GGGGGGGGTCAGGTAATATTTTTCCTGGAGCAAATTTGGTTTTTTTAATAATATATAAAGTCTTTTAAATTCAAAATCACTTAACTGTGGGCTCCAGTAAAATATTTTCTTACTTCAAGAGAGATAAATAAGGGCAGGGTCGACAGACCAGCAGGATCTGCGCAGAAGCCAGAAATCGGAAACCGGGAATCGGGAATCATCACCAGGAGAGGGTCAGGGTAAAACTACTCCATTACCCAACGGGCAGCTCTGAAACCCCAGAAAGGGTTACTCACCAGCTTCCCGGGCTCTCAGATCCCACGCAGGCTCTCAGGTTATTTAGTGAAGGGTTGGCAGAGCGAGAGGGAAGACGTGGGAGCTCGATGCTCTCTGGGCGGTCCCACAGCTATCTGAGCATCTGCAGCGCAGAGACCAGGGAGTCCACACTGGCATTTTGGAAAGCACAGGCATATTTGTGCTTCCCCAGAGGGATGTTGGACATACACACAGGCCCTTCTATTGGATTTACAGTCACTGGGAAGAATTCTGCAGCTAGACAGAGCAGTGGGATACACTTCCTGAAGCAGGTTGTAGTGCAGCTCCACTGCAGTGTTCCAGAACTTGGAAGACAGTGGCCCCAATAGCCAGTCAGCTCCAGACTGACATAGGTGGAACAAGGAGAGTGGCAGAAAGGCAGGCGGCCAGGGTGAAAGGCCTACTTGTTCTCCACAGGGTCCAAGCCCTGGGAAGATTGTGGGGTTTGTATCAGACTCTTTTGCTAGTGCTGGCCCTTCCAGCGGGAAGCCAGATCTTCAGCATATATAGTTCCACCCCTGGAGAAGTGAGGTTTTGGACTGGTGGACGCTGCTGTACTCCCTCCCTGTTGGAATCGGATGCTTTCAGGACTCCAGCTGGTGGACCCAACCCCCAAATTTGGGACCTCCAGAGTCCACAGCATCTGTGCCTGGACACACAGGACCATACCAGCAGAGCCGATACATTCTGAATACCTGGTGTGCAACAGAGAGAGCTCCAATTTGTGAGCAGTGAAACAATCCCGGACCATTCCTCATTGCCTGGGAGTGGGCTGCTCCAGCTCACAGTGCTTCTGGCTATTAGATCCACATTGACCCCAAGAACCCCCTGAGAGCAGCTGGGGAGGACCACAAACACTGTCCCGACACGTATGCTGTAGGGGAATTACAACCCCACCCAACAGTCTGCAGCCTGCCAAGCTGTACTGTCATCAATACGAAGACGAGTTGGATCCCAGGAACCTACAGGAACACATCCCACCACAACCCTTCACCTGAGTCCCCAATTGGGACAAAACAGGAAGAAGTGAGCTCTGGGAGAAACTGAGAAGCTCCACACAAGGCCCCTTCCAGCCTGTGGAAAACTACAGATCACCAAGCGATATGATTGCTGTACCAAAGCACCCCCCTTGGCACCAAACCCAGAAGGCACCAGGAACAAACAGCTAAGAACAACCAAATGGCTAAAGGTCAGTGAAAAAACAGAACCAACAAAAGTCAGGGAGATATGACTTCAACAAAACACAACAATGTTAATACAGCAAGCTCTGACCACATCAACCCAGCTGAAATACATGAAAACGATGACAATTCTACATTCTGGAAAGTGATAGAGTCCTTTCAAGAAGAATTTAAATCTCTGAAGGAATTCAAAGAGTCCACAATTTTACAAGTGAAAACAATGGCGAATACCTTTAGAGAGCTCCAAGCCAAAGTGGCTCATCTTGAACAGGAAAGAGACAAGGCAATGAAGGATTTAAAAGATATGAAAGATTTCCAGGTAAAGACAAGCAAATTGGAGCAGGAAATGTATAAAATGAATAAAATCTTTCAAGACATGAAACTGGAAATGGAAGCAATAAAGAAAACACAGGCAGAGATAAGAGTGTAAGTGGAGTAGCAAGAGATGAAAGCAGGAACTACAGACATGAGTATCAAAAATAGCACACAACACATAGGAGACAGGATCTCAGGCATGGAAGATTCAATGGAAGAAATCAGTACAACATCCCAAGAAAATGAGAAAGCTAAAAAAGTTCTCACCCATAACATCCAAGAAATCAAGGACTCAATGAAAAGAGGGAACCTAAGAATTATAGGCATAGAGGAAACAGAAGACTCCCGACTCCAAGGTCCAGGAAATATCTTAAACAAAACCATAGAAGAAAAGTTCCCAAACCTAAGAAAGAGATGCCAATAAAATTCTAAGAGGCTTACAGAACACCAAACAGATTAGATCAGAAAAGAAACTCCTCTCCTCACATAATAATTGAAACACCAAATGTATAGAACAAAGAAAGAATACTAAAAGCAGTAACAGAAAAGGGTCAAGTAACATATAATGGCAGACCCATCAGAATTACACCTGACTTCTCCTCAGAAACTTTAAAAGCCAGAAGGGCATGGACAGATGTCCTAAAGCCCTGAGAGAAAATAGGTGCCCAGCCAGACTACTATACCCAGCAAAACTCTCTATCAACATAGATGGAGAAAACAAGATATTCCATGACAAAATCAAATTTAAACAATAACTACCAACAAATCCAGTCCTACAGAAGATTCTAGAAGTAAAATTCCAACCCAGAGAAGAAAACTTTACCCAAGAAAACAGAGGAAACAGAAACCTCCCTGGCAACTAAACCAAAAGAAACACAGAACCACCACCTCCATGAGAACAATAGGAAATAGCACCTCTGGTCACTAATATTCATCAACATCAATGGATTCAACTCCCCAATAAAAAGACACAGGCTTACAGATTGGATCCATAAACAAGACCCATCATTTTGCTGCATACAAGAAACACATATCACTAACAAAGATAGATGCTACCTCAGAGTAAAGGGCTGGGAAAGGTTTTCCAAGCAAATGGAACCAGGAAGCACGTGGAGTAGCCATCTTAATATCAAACAAAATTGACTTCCAACTGAAGTTAATCAAAAAAGATACAGAAGGGCATTACATACTCGTTAAAGGGAATATTCATCAAGAGAACATCTCAATATTGAACATCTATGCCCCCAAAACAAAAGCACCTACATTTGTAAAAGAAACTCTTCTAAAACTTAAATCGCATATCGGTCCCCACACATTAGTAGTGGGAGACTTCAACACCCCATTAACAACAATGGACAGATCATCTAGACAGAAACCAAACAGAGAAATAATGAGCCTAACAGAGCTCATGAACCAAATGGACCTAACAGATATCTACAGAACATTTCACACAAACACAAAAGAATACACTTTCTTCTCAGCACCTCATGGAACCTTCTCCAAAATCGACCATATAGTCAGACACAAAGATAGCCTCAGCAGATACAAGAAAATTGAAATAACCCCTTGTATCTTATCAGACCACCATGGAATAAAGCTGGTCTTCAACAGCAAAAGAATCAACAGAAAGCCTACACACACATGGAAATTGAACAACTTTTTCTGGATGACTACTGGGTCAGGCAAGAAATAAAGAAGGAAATCAAAGATTTCTTAAAATCCAACGAAAATGAAGGCACAACATATTCAAACCTATGGGCATAATGAAAGCTCTGCTATGAGGAAAGTTCATAGCACTAAGTGCCTTCAAAAAGAAAACTGTGACAGCTCATATTAGTGAATAAATAGCTAAATCGGGTGAATTGGAAAAAAAAAAAGAAGCAAACACTCCCAAGAGGAGCAGAAGGCAGGAAATCATCAAACTTAGGGCTGAAATCAACAATTAGAAACAAAAAGAACCATACAAAGAATCAATGAAACCAAGAGTTGGTTCTTTGAGAAAATCAACAAAATAGACAGACCCTTAGCCAAATTAACTAAAAGACAGAGGGAGAAAACACAAATCAACAAAATCAAGAATGAAAAGGATGAAATAACAACAGACATTGAGGAAATCCAGAGAATATTTGGATCCTACTTTAAAAATCTATACTTCACCAAATTTGAAATCTTAAGTGAAATGGACAATTTTTTTAATAGATTCCACCCACTGAAGCTAAATCAAGATCAGATTAACAGATTAAACAGTCCTCTAACCCCTAAGGAAATAGAAACAGTCACTAAAAACCTCCCAACCAAAAAAAGCCCAGGACCAGATGGTTTTAGAACACAATTCTACCAGACCTTCAAAGAGGAGCTAACACCAATACTCTTCAAACTCTTTCACCAAATAAAATCAGAAAGAAAATTGCCAAACTCATTATATGAGGCCACAGTCACCCTGATTCCTAAACCACACAAAGACCCAACAAAGAAAGAGAACTTCAGACCAATCTCTCTCATGAACATAGTTGCAAAAATACTTAATAAAATACTAGCGAACCGAATTCAAGAACACATCAAAAGTATCATATACCATGATCAAGTAGGCTTCTTTACAGGAATGCAGGGATGGTTCAACATACGGAAGTCTATCAACATAATTCACCATACAAACAAGATGAAAGAAAAAAAAAAACACATGATAATCTCAGTAGATGCAGAAAAAGCATTTGACAAAATCCAACACCCCTTCAAGCTAAAAGTTCTGGAGAGAATGGGCATACAAGGACCGTACCTAGAAATAATAAAGGCAATATACAGCAAGCCAGTAGCCAACATCAAATTAAATGGAGAGAAACTTGAAGCATTTCCTCTAAACTCAGGGACAAGACAAGGATGCCCACTTTCACCATATCTCTTCAATATAGTATTTGAAGTTCTTGCTACAGCAATAAGAAAACTAAAGGAGATCAAGGGGATACAAATTGGAAACGAAGAGGTCAAATTATCCCTATTTGTAGACGATATGATAGTATATATAAGCGACCCCAAAAATCCCACCAGAGAACTCTTACAGCTGATAAACACCTTCAGCAAGGTGGCTGGATACAAAATTAACTCAAAAAAATCAGAAGCCCTTCTTTATACAACAAATAAATGGGCTGAGAAAGAAATCAGGGAAACAACTCCCTTCACAATAGCCACAAACAATATAAAATACCTGGGGGTAACTCTAAGCAAGCAAGTAAAGGACCTGGGTACAACAAGAACTTGAAGCCCTTGAAGAAAGAAATTGAAGAGGCCATCAGAAGATGGAAAGATCTCCCATGCTCATGCATAGGTAGGGTTAACATAATAAAAATGAACATCCTACCAATGGAAATATACAAATGCAATGCCTATCAAAATACCAACACAATTCTTTTTGGACCTGGTAAAAGCTTTTCTTAATTTCATATAGAAAAACCAAAAACCAAGAATAGCTAAATCAATCATGTACAATTAAAAAAAAACCTGTGGGTATCACCATCCCAGATTTCAAGCTGTACTACAGAGCAATAGTAATAAAAACAGCATGGTACTGGTATAGAAACAGACCAGTGGATCAATGGAATCAAATTGAAGACCCAGAAATGAACCCACACACCTATAGTCACCTAATTTTTGACAAAGAAACCAAAACCACACAATGGAAGAAGGACAGCATCTTCAACAAATGGTGCTGGTCCAACTGGATGTCAACATGTAAAAGAATGAAATTAGACCATACTTATCACCTTGTACAAAACTTAAGTCCAAGTGGATCAAAGACCTTAACATAAGGCCTGACACACTAAATCTATTAGAAGAGAAAGTGGGGAAAAGCCCCAAACTCATTGCCACAGGTGACAACTTCATGAACAGAACACCAACAGCTCAGGACTTGAGATCAACAATCAATAAATGGGACCTCATGAAACTGAAAAGCATCTGCAAGACAAAAGACACTGTCATTCAAACAAAACGGCTGCCTACAGATTGGGAAAAGATCTTCACCAACCCCACATCTGGCAGAGGGCTAATATCCAAAATTTACAAAGAACTCAAAAATTAAATGCCAAGAAACCAAATAATCCAATCAAAAAATGGGGAACAGAGCTAAACAGAGAATTCACAAAGGAGGAATCCCTAATGGCTGAGAGACACTTAAAGAAATGCTCAGCATCCTTAATCATCAGAGAAACGCAACTCAAGACGAGTCTGAGATTCCATCTCACACCTGTCAGTATGGCTAAGATCAAAAGCTCAAATGACAACACATGCTGGCGAGGTTGTGGAGAAAGGGGAACCCTCCTCCATTGCTGGTGGGAGTGCAGGCTTGTGCAACCACTATGGAGGACAATCTGGCAATACCTGAGAAAACTTGGAATAGCTCTGCCTCAGAGGAGGGAGTCAGGATAGTAACTCAAGCAGGACTGGTAGATGCAGAGCTGGTGCAATGGCTGTGCAGGGGTGTGGCTTATTGGTCTACTTCTCCTGACTTGCTTACACTGCCTTGTTATAGAACCCAGGACCACCAGTCCAGGAATGATACCACCCAATGGGCTGGACCCTCCCCTACTGATCACTTATTGTGAAAATGCCCAAACTGGATCTCATGGAGGCATTTCCTCACCTGAGGTCCTTTTTCTATGATGTCTCTAGCTTGTGTCAGGTTGACAAACAAAACCAGCCAGTACAGGAAGGAAAGGCAGGATAAAAAAATGTCAGGGTAGAAATCCTCTCGAAAAATTCAGATCACCCCCAAAGGCACAGAAGCCATGATAAAGGCAAGGTGAAAAGACTAGGCAAACAGATTGGGGAAAATATCCCGGGAACTATGCTAGAAAGACACACCTGATGGAAAGCCTGGGCCTGACCTGTCATGGAAGAGAAACTTCATGAGAAACAAGAGGCCGCAAAAGCCTAGAGTAAAATCTAAGCAAAAAAAAAAAAAAAAAAAAAAAAAAAAAAAGTGTTAGAAAGTTAGGGCGAAACATCCCAGTAAAAATTCTATGTGAGTGAATTGGTAAAAAGATGGGATCAACAATTCAGGCAAGAAAGCCAGGCCAGAAATTCACTGACAATGCCAAGAGAAAGGCTATGAGAAAAGTCCAGGCAGAGCTAGTTATTGAAAACTTCTGGTGAAAATAAAGGGTAAATATGCTGGGTTTAAGTTCAAACAAAAAAGAAAAAAATTCATGCCACATGCAGTCATAAAGAAGCTTGAGGATACTCTAGCAATGGATGGCTAGTAAGAAATCCTGGTGACAATGCACTCTGAAAGTGGTGGGAATAATATACGGCCAAAACTTCTGTAGGAACACCAGGTGGAAAATACGGCCCAAGGCCATGTGAGCAAAGTCTAAGAAAAAAGTATGGAAAAAAATGCCAGGTGCAAGATCTTGGTAAAAATGCTGATTGAAAAGTATTATAATAAAGGGCAGATCAAAAGTTTAGCAGAAAATTTCAAGCAAAGAAAAATATGGGCACAAAAATCCAAGAGCAAAACATTAACAAAAGTCAGGAATGAATCCAGTTGGAAAAATCTTGGTAGAAATGGTGGGTGAAGAGATTAGATGAAAATATCAGAACAAAGATCCAAGCAAAGAAATCCAGTGACAAGAACCAGGAGCAAAGACTATGGGAAATATCTAGGGCAAAGGAGGGTGTGAAAAATCGAGAAGAAAATGAAGAGTAAAAGAAAAATCTAGGAGAAAATTATGGAGCAAATTCTAATACAAATAGTTTGATAAGTCTGGGTATCATTTCCTGCTAAAACCAACAGTTTAAATACTGGGTGACAAGCCAGGCCTGTAATGCAGGTTATAAGTCCAGGCACAAAAATACATGCAAAAATCAGGGAGGAAATCTTGACAAAAAGTACTGCACAAATTGGGTGTAAAATCCCGGTAAAGATGCCATGTGAAAATTCTGGAAGCAACAGTTGGACAGAAATCCTGAAGAAAACAATCTGTAAAAATCTGACATAAAGAAAGGCTAGGAGAAATTTGGGGCACAAAGGGCAGGTGGACAATCCTGACAAAAATTCCCGGGGAAAACAGTTGCTAAAAAGGCTATGTCAATAACCAGAATAAAAATCCTGGCAAACAATATGAGAACAAATGCTAGGAGCAAAGATTAGAAGTAAATCCCCAAAACAAAAGAGGTTTTGAAAATCCATGTGAAACTACAGGGAGAAAAGGCGGGACAAATAGATCAGGGCAAACATTGTCTAGAAAACTCCAGGTGACTCACATAGGCTCAAAAGCCATAATGAAAGGCTAGCTAAAAGACCAGGCACACTGCATGGGAGAAATATCCAGGGAACTCTGTCAGGAGAATATGCCTGCAGAAAAAGTCTGGACTTGACATGGAGATGTAACTCATGTGAAAAATGACAGCACAAAAGCCTGGAGCAAAGAAAAAGAACTTCAGACCAATTTCCCTCATGAACATAGATAAAAAAGTACTTAATAAAATACTGGCAAACCTAATCCAAGAACACATCAAAAGTATCATACACCATGATCATGTAGGCTTCATCCCAGGAATGTGTGAGGCTGGTTCAACATATGAAAATCCATCAACATAACTTACCATATAAACAAGCTGAAAGAAAAAAAAAAAAACACATGATCATCTCCCTAGATGCTGAAAAAGCATTTGACAAAATCCAACACCCCTTCATGCTAAAAGTCCTGGAGAGAATGGGCATACAAGAACCATACCTAGAAACAATAAAGGTGATATACAGCAAGCCAGTAACCAGCATCAAATTAAATGGAGAGAAACTTAAAGCATTTTCTCTAAACTCAGGGACAAGGCAAGGATGCCTACTTTTGCCACATATCTTCAACATAGTACTTGAAGTTCTTGCTAGAGCAATAAGACAACTAAAGGAGATCAAGGGGATACAAATTGGAAATGAAGAAGTCAAAGTATCCCTATTTGCAAATGATATGATAGTATACATAAGTGACTCCAAAAATTCCACCAGAGAACACTTACAGCTTATAAACACCTTCAGCAAGGTGGCTGGATACAAAATTAATTCAAAAAAAAAAAAAAAAAACAGAAGCCCTTCTTTATACAACAAATAAATGGGCTCAGAAAGAAATTAGGGAAACAACACCATTCACAATAGCCACAAACAATATAACATACCTGGGGGTAACTCTAACCAAGCAAGTGAAAGGTCTGTATGACAAGAACTTCATGTCCTTGAAGAAAGAAATTGAAGAGGCCATCAGAAGATGGAAAGATCTCCCATGCTTATAGATAGGTAGGATCAACATAATAAAAATGGCCATCCTGCCAAAAGAAATGTACAGATTCGATGTAATTCCTATCAAAATACCACCACAATTCTTTATAGACCTGGAAAAAGCAATTCTCAACTTTATATGTAATAACAAAAACCCAGAATAGCTAAGTCAATCCTGTACAATAAAAAACATCTGGAGGCATCACCATCCCATATCTCAAACTATATTACAGAGGAATAGTAGTAAAAACAGCATGGTACTGGTATAGAAACAGACCAGTGGATCCATGGAATCAAATTGAAGACCAGAAATGAACCCACACACCAAGGTCACTTAATTTTTGACAAAGAAGCCAAAACCATACGATAGAAATAGGACAGCATCTTCAAAAATGGTGCTGGTCTAACTGGATGTCAACATGTAAAAGAATGAAATTAGACCATACTTATGACCTTGTACAAAACTTAAGTCCAAGTGGATCAAAGACCTTAACATAAGGCCTGACACACTAAATCTATTAGAAGAGAAAGTGGGGAAAAGCCCCAAACTCATTGGCACAGGTGACAACTTCATAAACAGAACACCAACAACTCAGGCTCTAAGACCAACAATCAACAAATCGGACCTCATGAAACTGAAAAGCTTCCGCAAGGAAAAAGACACTGTCATTCAAACAAAACGGCTGCCTACAGATTGGGAAAAGATCTTCACCAACCCCACATCTGACAGAGGGCTAATATCCAAAATTTACAAAGAACTCAAGAAATTAAATGCCAAGAAATCAAATAATCCAATCAAAAAATGGGGAACAGAGCTAAACAGAGAATTCACAAAGGAGGAATCCCTAATGGCCGAGAGACACTCGAAGAAATGCTCAGCATCCTTAATCATCAGAGAAACGCAACTCAAGACGAGTCTGAGATTCCATCTCACACCTGTCAGAATGGCTAAGATCAAAAGTTCAAATGACAGCACATGCTGGCAAGGTTGTGGAGAAAGGGGAACACTCCTCCATTGCTGGTGGGAGTGCAGGCTTGTGCAACAACTATGGAGGTCAGTCTGGCAATATCTTAGAAAATTTGGAATAGCTCTGCCTCAGGATCCAGCCATACCACTTCTGGCTATACATCCAAAGGACTCCTCACCAAATCACAAGGAAGTTTCCTCATTTATGTTCATAGCAGCCTTATTTGTAAGAGCTAGAAACTGGAAACAACCCAGTTGTCCCTCAACCGAGGAATAGATTAAAAAACTCTGGTACATCTACACAATACTACTCAGCCATCAGAAACAATGAAATCATGCAATTCGCAGCCAAATGAATGGAACTAGAGAACCTCATCCTGAGTGAGCTAACCCAGTCTCAGAAGGATGCACATGGCATCTATTCACTTATAATTGGACTTTAGCCATATAGTACAGGATAACTATAGTACAGCCAATGCACCAAACGGAACAGGACCATAGACTTTGTTACCTGTCATTAAGACACTTTTCCCTAGTGGGGCTGCCTTGTAGGCCCCCAGTGTATGAGGAGGCTCTTGGACCTCATATGACTGCTGAACTGGGGCAAGGAACTGATATGTAGGGACACTCCACTCCAGAGGAGTAGAATGGAAGGGATAGGGGGTAGAGGGTGGGAGGGCAGAAGTGGGAGGTTGGAAAGAGGGTACTGTGATGGAGATGTAACCTGAAATAATAAATAAACATTTAAAAACTATTTGTATATGAGAATACTTTTACATATGCAAAAACTTCTTTATGCCAATACCTCCACAGCAAAATACTCCAAGAGAAATGGTGATTAATTTACAAGAAAGCAGACCACATTTGTTCATTATTGTAGCAGTGCACCTGGACACTGATAGAACAAGGCTTGAAGCAGAGAGCTCAATAAAAATGTTTGTTACTGAAGCAGTACATATTACCATCTTTGGCACTCATAGGCACAAGTGACTAGAATTCAGCAAAATAATGTAGTTGTAAAACCAAAGTACTTCTATTGCAGTGAAATCTAATATTCTTTTACAATGATGCAGACATATGTATTCATAGGACTCTGTAGTAGCTCTGAATTCCTGTGAAGAGGATTCAAAATGGACAGAATGAAAACGTGAGTTAATTTTTTTTTGAGGAGGGAAAAATCTACTTTATTTATTTTTTTCTTTATTTTACTAAAAAAATTGTATTATATGAATGTCACATCATGCACCCTGTTCCCTCTTATCTCCCTCCTCTCCTGAGACCCACCCTCCACCCTTGCAATCTGTCCCAGCATAAAAAAATAAAATCTCATTGTGGAAGCTACAGTGTGTCTCAGTGTGTCCCACCATATTCCCTTTGTCCACACATTTTGCTTGCAAATATTCATTAAAATAACTTCTTGGTCTGGTACAAGGCCTCTGGTTTCTGCTACTTTGTCAATATTGGAACCTCACTGGAACTCCTCTCAGATATGTTGGAACTGTCCTGTGTCATGGAGATCCTGTAGTTTTGGGTTGTGGAACTGGCCTCTTCTTACACTCCAACAGTTCATCCATGGGGTAGATGTTGGAGTGGGCCAACTCAAAGCCCTGGTTCTGGACCTGCAAAACCTACTTGCATGGCCAGTTCTACTATGGAAAGCTGCAGGGCCTGCTCTCCTGAGTGCTGCAGCATGTGAGGGGCAGGGACAGCTCTCCTGCTCTTGTGACTCAATCTGGGCCAGATTTCCTGTTGGCCAATGTTGGTGAGGGAAAAAATGAGAGGGAGGCATCTCTCCCTAGCCAACACCACCACATAGCAGACAGAACGCAGGGTTGGCTCTCCCACAATCCCCATATCCAGGATCAGCTGTAGTGTGCTACCCAGGCAAGGTGCAGGGCCTACTCTCCCAAGTGCTTCAGCATGTGAGGGAGAGGGACAGTTTTCCTGCTCTTATGACCCCATCTGGGCCAGATCTCTCCCCAGGGCTGGGTCTCCACAATCCTCACATCCAGGGCAGAGTTCTTCTAGTTTCTGGCTTGTTTTCTGTCCTGGGAACCCATCTAGTTCTTTCCTGGTACTCGTCTGGTAATCATCACAGGCTACCCCATGGTGCTAACATTGTGTTGGTATCCAGCTTGCTTTTTCCAGGAATGTTAGGCTACTATTCATTCAGATGTTCATATATCAGAACAATGAATGTAGATACACCTTCTCTACTCTCTGCCACCTACTGATGCACATGTGACATACCAACCCCATCTGCAATGCCTCTAGGGGCAGGAAAGTTGAGTAATTTAGCAACACTTCAAAAAGAAGTATGTTAGAGTACTTCACAGAGAAATACAGTAAGAAAAGTTATAATTGTTTTCACAGAAGGCAGAAGACATGAGTTTATTATTGTGGCACTGTACAAGGACATTAGGGTTAGGAGTGGATTTAGGGTTATAGTAAAGTTTAGGCTTAGGGATAGGGTTATGGGTAGAACTAGGGTTAGGTTTAAGAAAAAGAAAGCAATTTAGAAGCAGAGCAAAGAGATCTGTAACTTTAGCAGCACGCAGTGTCAATTTTAGAAAACACGGGTGCAAATGAATATACACTGCACAGTGGCATATTTTCAAGTATCATTGTTCTTTTAGTGCAGGGAAAACTAAATCCCATTTACAACAAAGTGGATGGTTTTACATCTACACTTACAGCATTGCTTTCATCAGAACAGCAGCACATATGTTTGCCAGTAAAGGTGGTCGGTTAAAAACACACTGAAATGGCAGTCCTTTTAGAACAGGAAGAATTTTAGTAGAGCAATTCACTTCACAGTGAAGTACTATTAAAGGAGTGGCGAATGATACACAAGAAAGCTTAGCACATGAATTCTTTATTGTAGCAGTTCACGTGAACACTGAAGGAACAAAAGTGGAAGAGAAGACCTCAGCACAAATATCTGTAACTGAAGCAGTACACTTTATTTTCTTTGAAACACACATACACACACACACACACACACACACACACACACACACACACACACACATAACTAAAACCCTGCACAGTGGTGTATTTGTAAAACCATTATACTTGTACTGCAGGGAAAACTAAATCCCATTGACAAAGACATAGATCATACAACCTTGAAGTGTCTTTCATCAGGATAACAGTTCTTATGTTCCTTGGTAAAGAAGGTTTGTTTCAATATACAAAGGTATAAGGGCATAGTCAATAATCTGTCCTTTTTTCTTGATCTTTCCTATACTATGTCTATGTCCCATTTTTTCTCAAGTCTGTTCACTCCTACATAGGAGAGAAAGAAGGATACAGAAAAGAAAAAGAGAGAAGTCCCTGGGTCTAACCTCCAAAACCCATTTAACAAGACTATTTAACAGCTTGTAGTCTCTTCCCCTAAATAACAAAATTTTCTATTGTCCATCAAATAACAAGGGGGGGGGAACACCCTCCCCACCTTCTGGCGATGGGACGTTGTTCTCTTAAAATGACTTCCTGCTGATTTGGGATGTAGTAAACCTGTTTGGGGCCCAAATAAGAATGGAAAAATGGTTAAAATGTTAATGGAATCATTTGATGTTCAGTCCTTTTGTGCTCAGCTATTTAGATGTCCTAAGAAGTTTGTAGACAGAAGCTGATCTTCAGGGCTTTACTGAAGTTCTCGCTGGAGCAGTCTGTGGAGCTAAACGATCTTAGCGATTTTGAGTTGTTGTGGTTGTAGACTTTTGAAGAAACAGCTATTGAGGAAGTCCGCAAGGCTAGATCATCTGGGCCACTCGTCTTCTTTGGTGTCTGATCTATTTTCTGCTGAGGTTACGTTGTCCAGTTGTCCCTGGATTCCTTGAATGGATGCTTTAAACCTCCTGAAAGATAAGAACAGAACCCTGCCCTAATCTTAACTCTGGGACAATTACCTTTTTTTTGGGGGGTGTCAGGTAATATTTTTCCTGGAGCAAATTTGTTTTTTTGACAATATAAAGTATTACCTTTCAATCTGGATTAAAGAAGAAATTATTTTGATATTTTGGAGCTAAACAAACCTTTAGTGTATATATTTTGAGATCTCAAAGGACAATTTGTTTGAATTTCAGCATGCCTAAAATTAATATTATATTTGGCTAAATTGGTATTGAGCATTGTATATTAATGCAAAATTAAGATTGTATTGGACTACATTGGTATTGATCTTTGTATATTGATACAAAATTAAGATTATATTTGGCCACAATGGTATTGACCCTTGTATATTGATGTAAAATTAAGATTGTATTGGGCTACATAGGTATTGATCTTTGTATATTGATACAAAATTAAGATTATATTTGGCCACATTGGTATTGATCCTTGTATATTGATACAAAATTAAGGGTAATGCTTCTTAAAGGTATTGTACCTAGTAATGCTTAAAAATGAAATGTAAAGTTTTGGCCTCTTGTTACCAACCGTCATAAACTGTTTAGGATAATTAAGAAATGAAAACTAATAGTCATGCAAGCATGTCATTTTGTTAGTTACTATGACAGTCTATCACAGTTATTTTCTAAGCTACTCAGAAATCAAGATGCTAAGAGACAAGCAATATTTGCTTATCTAAATATAAGAGATAGATAAGGCATGTTCAAAAACCTCAAGAGATCTGCAGAATATGGCATTCAAAGATGTTTTCTTTACTTAAGATTTTTTGATATCGAGACATGTCAGCTCCTGATAGCACCCCCTATTCTACTCCAAGTAGAAGATGAGCATCAAAGAATCTCCAGTGGGAGATGGTTGAATTGGTGGTAAGCCTTTCTCTTGGCAAGAAAAACCCCTTGCTTCAACTGTAGACAGACTGCTGTCCAAAAAGGACAAAACTTGGAAGTAGGTAAGTCGACAGCCTAGCTCTGCCAAGACAGGGTAGATAAGTCCTTCATAATTCCTGCTCTACAATCAATGTCTGTTAGAGAAATGGGGCCAAACGGCTGAAGATTGATGCTGTAATGTATGGAGAGAAAATGGGAACTGTCCAGGCAGCCACTGGTATGTCATTTCTTATTTTTGAGAGCTGCAGGCCCTGTACTTCCTATATAATCAGATATATTTATTCCTCTCAGGTCTCTGAGGTGTTGAAGAATAGATAGCTAGAGTCTCATAGTTAAATTTTGAGTTGTTTAGGAATCAAGAGGGCGTTCTGGATCTAAGAAGATGTTTTTAAAATTGTGAGTCAAGTTAGTATGAAAGCTGTGTTAGATATAGAACTTTAAACTCATGGAGATGGTTAGATGGTAGAATGTTAAAGTCAGGTGCCAAATACATATGAACTGGACATTGGGAATATATGCTAAGCCATATAACTCTCATAATTGTGGCCTATTTATTTCTGTTGTTTTGTATTGTATTTATAGTTATAAGAGAAAGAACCATTTGTTGGACTGAAAGGGAGAGCTGTTGGGGGGAAAAAGAAACACCTTAAACTAAAAAAAAAAGAAAGGGTAGAGGATGGGGGGTTGAGGGGGAGGAGAGTGGAAGGATAGGCTGGAGGTGGGAGTAGGGAGGGGATTGTGATTGAGATGTAACTTGAAGAAATAAAAAATAAATTATTAAAAAAAAGAAAGTTTGTTAAAAGCACAATGAAAGTGTCAGTACTATTTCTAAAGGAAGAATGAATGCACTCTATGGAGAAACACTGTAAAGATAGTGGTTGATTTCCATGAAAGCAGAGAACATGAGTTTATTAGTATAGTACTGTGCAAGAACACTAGGATTGGGGTTTGTATTAAGAACAAGAAAGCAATAGTAGAACAGGGCAAAAGAATATGTAACCTAAACAGCACAACTGTCATTTTTAGAAAACGTTTGAACAAGTGATTCAAACACCACACAGTTTCATAGTTGTAAAAGCCATAGTACTTCTTCTGCATAAGAAACTAAATCCCATTTACAAAGATGTGAACTGTTTTACTTCAATAACTCTGAAGTTGCTTGCATCAGAACAGCAGTGTGTATATTCCCAGGAAAAGCAGGTTTGCTAAAAACAGAGAGAAAACAGAAGTACTTTTACAAGAGTAAGAACTCACTATTCCAATGCTCCCCACAGCAAAGTTCTGTAAGAGAAGTGGTGATGGGTTTACTAGAAAACAGACTCCCATGAGCTCATTAGTGTAGCAGTGCACCTGGACACAGACTAAACAAGAGTGTAAGAGGATATCTCAAAACAAGTATCTGTAACTGAAGGAGTACAAGTTACCCTCTTTGGCATTCTCGAGTGAAAGTGACTAAAATCCAGGAAAATGATTTATTTCCAAAGCTAATGTACTTCTACTGTGTGGAATCCTACCCCAGTTTTCAACAAGGCAGACATGTGTATTCAGACAACTCTGTATGCTTGAATAAAAATAGAATCATACACATTAAGAGAAAAACAGTGTTCCTAAGGTAAAGAGTAAAAAAAAAAAAAGTTAGTACTTTTACAAGACAAGTACACTGTAGGAAAAGTTAGCACTGTTTTTCAAGAAATCCAAACACATGAGTTTACTATTGTACCACTGCACAAGAACATTAGGTTAAGCATTAGGTTAAAGTTTAGGGTTAAGGTTTAAAAAAAGAAAGCAATAAAAGATCCAGGTAAAGAAATTTGTAACTCTAGCAACACACAGTGTCATGTTTAGAAAATACTACCACAAGTGACTCAAACAACACTCACTGTCATATTTGCAAAAAATAAAGCAAACAAAACAAAACAACTACAACAAAAACATGGTACGTCTACTGCCTGAAAAACTGAATCCCATTCGCAACAAAGTAGAACATTTTACTCTCCAAAACTGAAGTTGTTTTCATCAGAATAACAGTGGGTATGTTCTGGGTAAATCAGGTTTGTGAAAAGCGTAGTGAAAACAGCAGTACCATGACAAGCACAGAAGAAATGCACCCCATAGTCAAATACTGTGAAAAATGGAGATTCGTCTGCAAGAAACTTTAGCACAAGAGTTCATTTGTGTAGCACTGTACAAGGACATGAAGGCTAAGGTTAAGAACAAGACAGCAAAACAGAACTGTAGTTATACGTAAAGTGAAGCTTTTGTGTCTGGCTTTGAATGAAATGTTTCAGAAAAGCCCTTGATATGTTGAGAATAATCAGTAGAGGCTGAGAAATCATTTTGGGACTGTTTGAACCTTGAAGAAATGTTGTCTCCCTGGAAAGTATGCACTTGGTGCTATGTGAGAGCTTGCAGCTGCACAAACCTTGGTCCAAAGATGCTCCTGGAAAACTTGGAGTTCTTACTTTTGATTGTGACTAGCTAAATCTCAGTTGCTTTTAACCATAGCTAGAGTGAGCTGGTTGGGGGCCAGTGTTTTCCAAAAAAACTGAACCCCTCTTCTCCTATGTAAAATGAAGGCTTAGCATTTTGGTGAGCTTCTCTCTCTACTGCAGCACCTACAACCAATAACAACCAATACCTGGTGCCCAATGTCATGGACCAAGAGGGAAAGGTATCCAGAGTCGCCAAGACTGGAGGTGAAAGAAGTTCGGCTTACCATGAGTTAAGAGCTTCTCCAGTAATTTGGAAAATTCATGGGAAATTTACCAGCTGGTCTGAGTGATTTCTCATCTCAAGAGAAGAAGTATGTGCAGTTAATTCAATGTTTGTTTAAAAGGAGGCAGAGTGAAAGTGAAAGAAAAACTCTTTGAATAAATTTTAAAAACGTTGTCTATGATTTAAATCAACTCCAAATTGTTGATTAAAATCGTTAGTATGAACGCACCAAAGGGAACATAGACATAGACTTTTTGTTTGTTTGTGTGTGTGTGTGTGTGTGTCTCTCCCTGGCAATGAGACACTTTTCACTGGTGGTACTGCCTTGTAGTTCCCCAGTGTATGAGGAGGCTCTTGGCCCTCATATGACTTCTGAACTGGGGTGGGGGACTGTTACGTAGGGACACTCCACTCCAGAGGAGTGGGATGGAAAGGATAGGGGGTAGAGGGTGGGAAGGAGGGGCTGGGAAGGGGGGAAAGAGGACAATATGATGGAGATGTAACCTGAAGCAACAAATAAATTAATTTAAAAAAATTGTCGACATGGAAACATGTGCTAGGGACTTTAAGACTGGCCCACCAGAAGGGAGAAGAAGTACCTATAAACATTTGGACTTTATGTACTTTAAATTCAACTGAATTAGAACCAGCACGGAGTGAACAGTTAGAAACATATAGATCTAATGTACAGGGGGTTAGTTTGTCAGTGAATGAGGAGGTTAGCTCAAAAGAAACTGGAAGTGAGACAAGCAAGGAGAAAGGAAAGAATTTCCCCCTGTTCTTCAGATAAGATAGACCTAGAAAAGGAAGAGCTTGAATTTACTGCACAACTTCAAATATTAAATAAACAAGTAAAAAAGCTGTTGAGAAAAAGAAGTTTATTCCCAAAAGAAGAGGAAGGGTATGAAAAGAGAAAGTTACTTCCCCAGACAAGAGGAAGGGTTTGAAAGACCAAAAAAGGAAAGTGTTTAGAAAAGAATTAACCATTTAATCATAGATCTTTGCTGCCACCGTGTGATACTATAGAGGAATTATTGCCTGGGTCAAAAAAAAAAAAAAAAACAAAACAAAACAAAAAACCTCCTCAGGTATTTCCAGTAACAATGAAACAAATCCCAACAGATAATCAACATCCTTAAAGTTATGTTCAGATTGGAAACTTATAGATATGACAGATCTGATGACATGAAATCCATTTACCCTATGAGAAACAGATAATAAGTGGGCTACACAGAATAGAATTATACCACAAGACTGGAAGGACTTAATGACAGCTATATTAGAAGCCGGTCCTCAATTACAATGGCTTATGTAGTGGAGAGAGGAATCAATGGCCATGAAACAATGTAATCAGGCTAAAGAAGTAAATATAGCAAAAGATCATTTGTTAATTGAGGATCAATTTGCTGACTAGCCTAGGCAGATACAGCTTGAAGATGCCACTATAGCACGATGTTGTTTAAGGGTTTTAAGAGGCTGGCATAAAGTTGGGGGACCAGGAAAAAGGACTACATCTTTTACTAAAATTACCCATAGTCCTGGGGAGGCTTACACTGGCTTTTTGCAAAAATTAACTTCAGCAGTGCAAAGAACAATAGCAGATCTAGATGTAAGCAAGGTGCTACTTGAATCTTGGATTTTGAAAATGCAAATAAACAATGCCAAAAAGAGATAAGACCACTAGAAGCTCAAGGTGCCTCCCTAGATTAATGGATGAAAGCTACCACTTATATTGGATCTTCTGCAAATAATGCAACTTTGATTGGACAAGCCTAAGCTAAAGGTCTTAACTCTAAGAAAAAAATGATACTTTGACTGTGGGATGTTTAGACATTTGAAAAATGAATGCCTATATATGCTTACCAAAGGAAATGCTTCATTTCAAAATAATCAAAATATACCACCAGGAATTTATAACATATCTGGAAAAGGCAGACACTGAGCTAATGAACATCAATGAGTAAGAGATGTCCAAGGCAATGTTTCTGCTATTGGGAAACCAGATAAGGGGCCTAGCTTGGGGCCTAAGAACAAACAACACTAGCCAACAATATCCTGTCAGCAATGGAACAGTTCACCAACAAGCAGGGGAATGCAAACTCAGTATTGGAGATTTAATGCACACTACTTCAGGGAGTGCTGCTCTTGACTTGGCAGTGGGTAACCATCTTATATGGTCTCCACAAATTCCTTGTTACAAAATAGCCACTGGTGTGCATGGTCCTATTCTCATAAAACAGTAGAAATAATTTGGGGAAGAAGTAATTTCATAGCTTGAGGGTTTATTGCATATCCAGAATTAATAGATGAAGATTGTTGAGGTGAAATTAAAATCCTGGCTTATGTTATGAAAACCATGCAATTAGAGCCAGGTGATAGGATTCGTCAATTACTATTACTCCCCTATCATAAAGGTAAAGTAGCCCCAATAAATAGGACAGGAGGATTTGGAAGTACAGAGAAGAAAATATTTTGGCAAACTATTATTAATGATGAAAGGCCAAAATGAAGGTTAATGGTAAATTATATTGAAATTGAAGGTTTAGTGGTCACTCAGGCTGATGTATCTATAATTTCTGATGAATCTTGGAAGCAAAATCAGATTTGCAAGAAGTCTCCACTCATTTTATAGGTATTGGAAAGCTATCTCATATGAAACATAGTGTTGATTGGATTAAATGTATAAAACCAGAAGAGCAAAAAGGAAAGTTAAAACCATATGTGGCTGACAGCCATAAACCTATAGGGAAGAGATTTACTAGAACAATGAGGAACTCAAATTAATATTCCTTCAGTTTCAGAAATAGTTTGTAAACTTATGATAAAAATGTGCTATATTCCTGGAAAGGAAGTTGGAAAAGTATCAAGAAAAATCACAGGCTATCTAAGTTGTCCATAAACAAGTCAAAGCAGGAATTGACTTTCCAAATTTAGACTGGGGAGCCACTGCTAATAATATACTAACAGCCCTGCCTTTAAAATAGCTAAACAATAAATCTGTATGGAAAGAGCAATAACTCTTAACAAAACAAAAATCACAGACACTTGAGCAACCGGATGCTAAACACATTAAAGAGTCTACTAGTCCTTGGAATTTTCCTGTATTTGTAATTCAAAAACAAAGAAATCTGGAGAAATGAAAATGTTAACCAATTTAAGAGCTGTTAATAAAGTAATTCAGCCTATGGGTTCTTTGCACACATTCCTAAGTAATGCAGACTTTTGAAAACACAGTGAAAATGGCAGTGCGATTACAACAGCAAAAACGTCCTTATTCCAACACAACTCCCACTGAGGTACTTTAAGAGAAGTGGTGATTGATGAGAAAATCAGAGAACAGGAGTTTGTTATTAGAACAGTGTGTAGCAGTGCCCCTAGATGCTGATGGAACAAGAGTGAAAGAGAATTCAACACAGATATCTGTAACTGAAGCTCAAAGACACTGTAGGTCTGATTAGGGTCATTGGATTCTTTGGGGGTAATACTAGTCTCATTAGAAGTCCAGAAGTCCAGCAAACCAGGGAACCAGGAGACAGCAGCAGGAAGAACATGCAGTAGTTTGGGGGAGCACCAGCAACTGGGAGAGCAGCAACCACTTTCTACCTTATAGCCCTTTCTCTATGTCTGTCTATCTAAATAGACAATCTATGTTTTTTAATCTATGTACTATCTACTTATTTCTGCAATTAATTAAACTAATATCTAACAAAACCATTAGTTCTTAAATTCTACACAGTTTTCAATAGTTCCTTTCAAATGGACTGGAACTGAAAATTGCATTTTAAAATAAGTAACAAAGACATTTTCAACGAACAAAAACATTCTCACACTTGGTTTTAATAAACTCCTACCACATTTCCCCTTTTTAGTTCAAAACATGGTGTATCCACACACAGACACACACACACACACACACACACACACACACACACATATATATTAAAGATATTTATCAGATCTATCAAGAATTATATTTATAATGTCCAGTCTATTTGTGTTTAGGAAACTTTGAGAAAACATCTATTATTATACCTAGCTTAGAGTTCTGTACCTATGTAGCCTCCTTCTCCTCGGGACTCTGGCTTTTTTTCCCTTTATAGAGCTCCCTTTTCCTCAGTACACATTACAGTCTTTGGCACTCAATGCACAACTGACTAAACCTCAGTAAAAGAACATATCCAAAATCAAATGCCAGTTCACAATGAAACAGAAATCCTATTAGTTCAAACCAGTAATTGCTAGATCAGAATAGACGTGTTCACATTCCTCGGAAGAGCAGATTTGCAAAGTATAGAGTAAAAATGTTAGTACTTCAATAGCAATGCACTTGACAGAGGAGTCCTGTAAGTAAAGTTGTGAGTGTTTTTTAAGAAAGCAAACCATACAAGTTGATTACTGCAGCACTTCTCAAGGACACTAGGGTTAGAGTTTGAGTTAAGAACAAGAAAGCAGTAAAAGAACAGACCAAACTAAGCTGTAACCTTAGCAGCATACTCTGTCATTTTTAGAAAACACTCTTGCAAGTGATTCAAACACAGCACAGGGGTGTATTTGTAAAAACTACTGTACTGCTACATCAGGGAGAAGTATATCATGTTTACGATGAATGGAAGGTTTTATTCTTATAACTCTGAAGTTGCTTGCATCTGAAGCCTACTGTATATTTTCCTTAGTAAAATAGTTTTGTTGAAAACAGCAGTATTTTTAAAAGACCAAGAACTTTGTTATAGCAGTGCATCTCTCACTGTGGTACTGTAGGAGAATTGGTGATTGATAGCAAGAAAGCAATGTGTAGTAGTGTGCCTGGACACTGACTGAACAAGAGTGGAAGAGGAGACCTCAACACAAATATCTGTTAGTAAAACAGTACATTATTCACTTTGGCACTCCCATGCACAAAATAACTAAAAACACATAATGGCCTAGTTACAAAAACTTTGTATTGTGACTTCAGGGAAAACCAAGTCCTGTTTATAACAAAGGGGACCAATTTACTCCTACAACCTTAGAGTTATTTTCATCAGAACAGCAGTGCATACATATATTGGTAAAGCAGGTTTGTTAAAAAGGAAAAGAAACAAACAAAGTTAAAACTGAAGTATTATAGAAAGAACAAGAACCAATGCACCCCACAGCTGAGTGATGTTAAAAAAAAAGGATTTTATTTATAAGAAATAGAAGCACATGGTTTCATTAGTGTAACACTGCATAAGAACATTAGGGTTAGGATCAGGTTTAGGCCTAGAGTTAGGGTTAAGGTTAAGAACATGAAAGCAATTGGAAAGCAGACCAAATGAATCTGTAACTTTTGCAGCCCACGGTGTCATTTCTAAAGCAGAAGTGATTCAAACACTGCACAGTGGAGGGTTTTTCCAAAATCATTGTTTGTCTGCTGTAGAGAAAACCATATCCCACTTACAACACACTGGATAGTTTTTCTCCTACCACTCTGAAGTCTCTTGCATCACAACAGTGTTGTATATGTTCCTAAGTAAAGCATGTTTGATGAAACAAAGTGAAAATGACAGTACTTTTGCAAGAGCAAGAACTTTGTTATGCCAATGTTTCTCAGAGTAACATACTGTTTTTAAAAAGTGGTGATTGATTTACAAGAAAGAAGAGGTCATGATTAATGTAGCATTACACCTGGCCACTAACTAAATAAGAATGGTAGAAGAGATCTCAACACAAATATGTGTAACTGAAGTAGAACATTACCATCATTGGCACTCACATACACAAGTGACTAAAACTCAGCATAATGGTATATTTTTAGAAAAAAAGTACTTCTACCTCAGCCAAATTTAATTCCAGCCTATCAAAGTAGACATGTATATTCTTACAACTTTGTAGTTCCTTGTATCAGAATAAAAGCCTGCAAGTTCATTAAATACACAGTGAAAATGTTAATACTATTAGAATACTTCACATAGAGTAGTTCAGAGCACTTCACAGAAAAGTCATGATGCAAAAATTGTGATTATTTCCCAAGAATTCAGAGCACATGAGTTTATTATTTTAGCACCACACAAGGACTTTATTGTTACAGGTAGGGTCATGAGTAGGGCTAATGCTAAGAAAGAAACAGGAATAGGACAGCAGAGCAAAAGAATCTGTAACTTTAGAAGCACGCATGCCACTTGTAGAAAACACAGAGAAATGACTAAAACATCACACAGTGACATATTTGCAAAATCCATTGTACTTCTATTTCAGCTAAAACTAAATCCCTAAAAACTAAAAGCTAAACAACAAAGTGGACTGTTTCAGTCTTACAAAGCTGAAGCTTTTATAAAAACTTGTGTATGTTCTTTGGTAAAGTAGTTTTGTTAAAAACACAGCAAAATGGCATTCATTTTATAAATTAAAGAATTCTTGCATGTTTGGATGAACCTCCCCTTTTATTCCCATAAATCCTATCTCCTAGTTTCATCCCCATCTCTAAACCAGAATGTCTACACCCACCTCATCTGTATTGAATCTCCTTCTCAACTCCCTCCTCCAACTTATTGTTTTCTTTCAGGTCCTAGCTGAAGCAGGCAGTCTCTGGAAACCTACAGGACTCTCTAGTCAGGAAAACAGGTAAGCTAAGCCCATATCACCTTTCCCTCAGATCCTCCTATTCCATTCTGGAGTCTCATCCCCAGTGCTACAACAGACTACTTGCTGAGGACTCACCTTTCCCCTGTCCCTGTTTTTAGTGGACTACCCAGATCTTTTCCTCCTAACCATCTCCCACACTCCTTGCTTTATTCCAGCCGTTCATTCCAGCAGGCACTTTTTGCTAACTCACAGACCTCTCCAGACAGGGAAACAGTTAGTCCAATTGCAACAAGATTAATTTCCCCACTCTCATCCCCAGCTCTACAATAGCATTTCATGTTGCTTCCTTTCCTCCTCTAACCCCAACTCCAGCAGATCTCAGTTATTTTCACCTCCTAACATCCCTCCTCCACATTACTTGCTATATCCCAGTCCCCAACTTCCTGGGAACACACAAGACATACTGACCACTGAAGCAAATAGGCTACCTGCAGATTTTCACTGGAGATGATCTCCCTCCTCTTCCAAGTCCAACACCCAGTCTCATCCCCAGTTCTGCAGCAGAACACCTGTGGCAACACAAACAATGGAAGGAAATTAATAAATCATGCAAGACTAGAAAGTGGAAATAGAATCAATAAATAAAACCCAAATTGAAGGGAATCTGGAAATAAAAGTTTTAGGAACTTGAATAGGAGCCACAGAAGTAAGCTTCACCAGCAGAATACAAGAGGTAAAAGAGAGACTCTTGGGTACTAAATATACCATAGAAGGAATGAACACGTTGGTCAAAGAAAAAGTTAAATTTAAAAAATTTCTGATCTAAAAAATCCAAGAAAATTGAAACACTATAAAAAGACCAGATGTAAAAATAATGTGGATAAGGGAAGAAAAAGAAGTCAGGTCAAATAGTCAGAAAATATTTTCAATAAAATCATATAAAAAAATTTCTCTAACCTAAAGAAGATGCCTATAAAGGTTCAAGAAGCATACAGAACACTAAATAGATTGGAACAGAAAAGGAAGTTGCCTCAGCACAAGATAAGAAAAACACTTAACATAGAAAACAAAGAAAGAATATTAAAGCAACAAGGGAAAAAGACCAAGGCAGACCTGTTAGAGTTACATGTGACTTCTCAGTGGAGACTCTAAAAGCCAAAAGGCCCTAGAGAGATATGCTGCAGACTCTAAGAGAGCACAGATATCAGCCCAGATTAGTATATCAAGAAAAACTTTCAATTACTGTACATGGATAAAAGAAGACATTCAGTGATAAAACCAATTTTAAGCAGTAACTATCTACAAATTCAGCCCTACAGTAGGTACTATAGGGCATATTCCATTCTAAAGAGGTTAGATACATACAAGAAAGCACAGGGAATAAATAACACCAGATCAGCAAATTCAAAAGAATGGAAACACAACAACAGCATAGCAGGAATCATAATTTTTGGTAACACTCTATATCAATAGCCTAATTTTCTTAATAGAAAGGCACAGACTAACAGAACGGATGCAAAAAACAAGATCCAGCCTTGTCTCCATTAGGGATTTATTGTTGTGAAGAGACACCATGACCACACAACTCTTATAAAGGAAAACAATTAATTAGGGCTTGTTTATAGTTCAGATATTTAGTCCATTATTATCATGGAGGGAAAGCATGGTGGCATGCAGGCAGCCATTGCAGAGGAATTTTAGTCCAGCAGCATGCTGCTCTGGCAAGGGCTCATATTCAAAGGCCTAGGTCTGTGTGATCCAGCTGGAATGCAAACACACCCTTAGTACAAGCCTTTAATCCCAAACAATAATGCCTAATTAAAGGGCAGACAATGTGACAAATTCAAGAAAGACTTGACAGAATGAGTCAGAGATAGGATATGCCCAACTCTCATGAGAACAGACAGGAAAGAAAAGTCACTAAAGAGGAGTACAGAGAGCAGGAAGTTCAACAGACAGTAGAAGAGAGTTTGTTAAGTTCAGTCAGTACAGTGCAATTCAGTGCAGTTCAGCAGTTTGGTGCAGTTCATTTTGTGGAACTCAGAGAGAGCTTTTCCAACCAGAGCAATTCAGTCAGAAGTGAGAGAAGCCAGTTTAAATCAGTCAGCTTAAATAGGAGTTTTGAGCCAGCATAGCTGAGTTGAACCAGCCAGACAGAGCTCAGAATGAGCAATAAAGGGTGAGCCTATTCAGGAATAGGTCTTGGAGGATTAAAATATGCTAGGCCTGGGTTAGCAGATGGAGGCTGGAAGCTGAAGCCTTCAAGATACGGATGCTAGAAGCTTCCAGGCCTATAGAAACACTCTTGGCTCAGCCCAAATCATGTGTTAGAAAAGCTTGGGTATGGCTCTCATCTCATCCCCTCATCTGAGGAAATACAAACCACATTTACAGTGTTGGTGAGGTAGCAGAATGCTCTGTATCCTGATCCTCAGGCAGCAGGAACAGAGAGACACTGGGCCTGGCTTGATCATCTGAAACCTCGAAGCCCAACTCCCAGGAACAGACATCCTCTAACAATACCACACCTACCCGAAAAAGGCCACACCTTCTAATAGTGCCACTCCCAGTGGGCCTATGGGAGCTATTTTCATTTAAACCACCATAGTCCCTGCTGACACCTGCCATGGAAGCCCAAGGAATCTGAGAGACCCATGGAGGCTCCGAAGCGTGACTTTGTGGTGGTGGAAAAGGAGTCTTCAGAGCCCACAATATCTGCAACAACCAAGGGGGGAGAAAGGCAAGTCTTATGGGAAGATGCTATTAGAGGGTGTGTTCATGAAATTGGAAGGAATGGTGGTGGAATAGAGCCTAGCAGTGGAGAAAGACGAATCTATACCCTTCATTGCTACATCTCCGTCAGAAGGTTGCAAGCAAAAAGGTCATGCCTGTTAAGCCGTGGGTGGCCCACATTGATGACATGGAGAAATGCAACTGCCTGGAGCACTGGCAAAAATAGGTCATTATGGAATAGGGCCAACCCTAGGCCCGGTGTCTATCTCCCAGCATGGAGCTGCCATGGCTCTACTTGTGGGGCTTGCCCTGGTGGGAGATAGATAGCTCCAGGTAGCAGCACTGCTGGCAGCCTACAGCTAACAGTTGTGCCCAGCGGCCGGCACCAAGGACAAGGTGATGTGCCGGGGCTGGAGCTCCAGAGGAAGCACGCCATTACTGAATAGGGCTTGTTCTAGGCCTGCCACCTGGCCCTCAGCAGGGAGCAGGTATGGCTGCAGCCCATGCTGTTTGCCTTGAGACACACAGACAAGAGACAGAGAGTGCAGGGCAGCGGCTGTGCCCACAGGCTATAAAAACAAAGATCTGGCCTGAAGAACCCGGAGACTACAGATATCAAGGGCAAGGGAGGTATGTAGAGTCTAGGAGTTCCCACAGAACCTACCCCAGATGCCCTGCCTAGCCACCACATCATCCTGACTATGAGCAACAGCAGGATACCCTAGACCAGTCTAGGCAATGGTTCAGTATTTGTGGTGCTTCAGAGACCAACTTGAACTCATTGGAATGAATATTTGCACGTAAAGCTATTAGGATTAAAAAAAAATATATACTTTGTGACACACTACAGCTTCCAATGCCACTATGACAAATATGCTGTTGAGAGGTGAAAAGATGGAGGAATGAAGCAGTGAGTGCTCTGTGAGAGAGGCAGCACTAGAGATGTTTCCACTGTGACAGGTGTGAGAGAAAGCTTCAGTGGATGAGGAACATGTCCTTGCTGAGTAGGGCCAACAGAGTGGTGTGCAGTAGCCTGGAGCTTGTGGAGACTCAGACCTTGTACAGACCCTGAATAGGCTGCTCAGAAGTATTATCACCCTAGTTCTGAGCAATGACAGGATGTTCAAGATAAAAAACAATTTATTTTCTGAATTGGACCTCTGCAAAAGACCTCTATGGTCTGTGCTGCCCCAAGAGGCCATGTTGGTATCTGTGCTCTGATGCTCCAGGCCATGTTGAGGCCAGAGGATCATGTGAATGTCTGTATCCTCCTGTAGCTGGGGACCTTGTTGATATTTGTGACCCATGTTATCATCAAGGGCCATGTGAATGTTCATGGTCTGTACTGCTGCCCAAAGCCATGCTGGTCTACATAGGCCATGCTGCTGCCAGGGGCCATGTTGATTTGAGTGTCCTGTGCACCCAGCTGAGTCCATGTTGATGTCAGTGGTCCATGCTGCCACCAAGGACCACCTCTGGGTCCATGATCCTATTGCAGCCAGGGTCCATGCCGATGACTGTGGCCCCTGTTACTATCGAAGACCATGCAGATGTCAGTGGTCTGTTCTGCCACCTGAACCCATGTTGATGTCCATGGGCCTACTGCCACTAAGGCCACACGGATGTGAGTGGCCTGAACTGCCACCTGGGGCCATGTTGATGCCCTTGGCCTGAACTGCTGCTAAGGTTTATGATGATGTCCATGGCTGGTGCTGTGGCAGAGGGCAGTGTTCACATCCGTGTTCTCTACTGCCACCTGACACGATGCTGAGGTTAGAGGCATGTGCTGACGCTAGAGACCAGGTGGATGTTCATGATCTGTGCTGTCACCAGAGACCATGTGGAAGTCCATGATCCCTGCTCCCACTGACTGTCAAGGACAAGAAAACTACATTGGAGGTGGTATCAATGATCCCACTGACTGTCAAGGACAAGAAAACTACATGGGAGGTGGTATCAATGACTGTAGACTTACCCCACCCCACAGTCAAAAAAAGCAACTGCCTAGACAGAAAGCAGTCAAAGAGAACTCTTAAAAATTGTGATAAGGATGCAGAAGTGTAGCTCTTCACAAGTGATGATTTCTGGTCAGAGGAGCATGTAAGTAAGGACTCAGTTTTCTTTTTTTTTTCTTTTTTTTTAAAATACTTTATTTTTTTTTCTTCAAGTTACATCTCAGTCACAAACCCCTCCCTATTCCCCCTTCCTATCCCGCCATTCCACCCTGTTCCCCCCAGAAGTTTCCCCTTTCAGTCCAACAGATGGTTCCTTCTCTTATAACAGTAAATACTATACAAAACAGCAGAAATAAATATGCCACATTTATGAGAGTTAAATGGCCCAGTATACCTTCCCAATGTCCAGTATATACATATTTGGCCCCTGACTTTAACATTCTACTATCTAACCATCTCCATGAGTTTAAAGTTCTATATCTAACTCAGCTTTCATACTAACTTGCCTCATAATTTAAAAATATCTTCTTAGATCCAGAACACCTTCTTGATTCCTAAACAACTCAAAATTTAACTATGAGACTCTAGCTATCTATTCTTCAACCACCTCAGAGACCTGAGAGGGATAAATATATCTGATTATATAGGAAGTGCAGGGCCTGCAGCTTCCAAAACTAAGAAATGACATACCATTGACTGCCTGGACAGTTCCCATTTTCTCTCCATACATTCCTGCATCAGTCTTCAGCCTTTGGATCCTGTGTCTCTGACAGACATTTGTTGTAGAGCAGGGATTATGAAGGACTTACCTACCCTGTCTTGGCAGAGTTAGGCTGTCGACTTCCCTGCTACCAAGTTTTGTCCTTTTTGGACAGCAGTCTGTCTGCAGTTGGAGCAAGGGGTTTTTTCATGCCAAGAGATAGGCTTGCCACTAATTCAATCATCTCACACTGGAGATTCTTCGATGCTTATCTTCTACTTGGAGTAGAATAGGGGGTGCTGTCAGGAGCTGATATGTCTCGATATCAAAAAAAAAGAAAATCTTAATTTAAGATAACATCTTTAAATGCCATATTCTGCAGATCTCTTGGGGTGTTTGAAGATGCCCTATCCATCTCTTGTATTTAGATAAGCAAATGTTGCTTGTCTCTTAGCAACTTGATTACTGGGTAGTTTAGAGAATATCTGTGATAGACTGTCATAGTAGCTAACAAAGTGACATGTTTGCATGACTAGGAGTTTGTTTTACTTAACTATCCTAGACCGTTTTAGACAGTTGGTATCAAGAGGCCAGAGCTTCACATTTTATTTTTAAGTATCTCTAGGTATGATACCATTAGGAAGCGCTACCTTTAATTTTGTATCAATATACAAAGATCTATTCAATTGTGGTTAAATATACCCTTAATTATGTATCTATATACAAAGATCAATGCCTATGTAGCCCATTACAATCTTAATATTACGTCCATATACAAGGGTCAATACCATTGTGGCCAACTATAATCTTAATTTTGTATCAATATACAAAGATCTATTCAATTGTGGTTAAATATACTCTTAATTATATATCAATATACAAAGATCAATGTCTATGTAGCCCAATACAATCTTAATATTACGTCCATATACAAGGGTCAATACCATTGTGGCCAACTATAATCTTAATTTTGTATCAATATACAAAAATCAATACCGATGTAATCCAATACAATCTTATTTTTGCACAATAAACAATGGTCAATACCACTTTAGCCAAATATACTACTAATTTTGTATCAATATACAAAGGTATAAGGGCATATTCAATAATCTGCCCCTTCTTCTTGGACCTTCCTGTGCTATGTCTATGTCTCATTTTTCTCAAGCCTATGCACTCCTACATAGGAGAGGAAGAAGGATACAGAAAAGTAGGAAGTCCCTGGGGCTAACCTCCAAAATCCATTAAACAGGACCATTTATCAGCTTGTAATCTCTTCCCCTAAATATCAGAGTTTTCAGTTATCCTTCAAATAACCAAAAAGAAGGGCGGAGAAACTCCTTCCCCACCCTCTGGGCATGGGACTTCGCTCTCTTAAAGTGACTTCCTGCTGATTTGGGTCGTAGTAGACCTGTTTGGGGCCCGAACCCAAATGGAAAAAATGGTTAAAAATGTTAGTACACTCCTTTTATGTTCAGTCCTTCTGTTCTCAGCTGTTTAGATGACCTAAGGAGTTTGTAGGCAGAAGTTGATGTTGCAGGCTTCACTGAGGTTCCGGCCGGGGCATTGTGTAGAGGTGAACAGTCCCAGCGACATTGGATTGCCGTGGTGGTTGCAGGCCCCCGATGGAGACAGCTATTGAGGAAGTCTGCCAGGGAGAATCAACTGGATCACTCCTCCTTGGTGCCTGATTCTGCTCTCTGCTGAGGTTTCCGCTGTCCAGCCGGCCCCGGGCTCCCCTAATGGACGCTTCGATTCTCCTGGAAAGATAAGAACAGAGCCCTGCCCCAATCCCAACCCTGGGACAATTACCCTATTTTTTTTTTGGGGGGAGGGGGCTAGGTAGTACTTCTCCTGAAGCAAATTTGGCCTTCTGACAACATACAAAGCGTTATCTTTCAATCCGGGTTAAAGAAGAAATCATTCTGTCACCTTGGGGCTAAACCAGCTCCAGTGTATATATTTTGAGATCCCAAAGGACAATCTGCCTGCATCGAGAGGGCCTTTTGTAAGTAGCCTCCAAACCTAGGTCCCTCCAAATCCCATGTGTGTGTCTCTGAACTCTAATTATTGGGATCAGAGACCTGTGGTTCCCATCTGAAGGGATCAAAGATGTGTTCCACCACTCCTGGATTGAAGTCTTTCTCTATTTAGAGTTTGCCCAGCATCAGGCTGACCCTGAGCTCCGGGATCTGCCTGTTTCTGTCTCCAGTGTGCTGGGAGCTGGACAAAGGGTGTACTCTTCTTGAATGGTGGGACCAAGAGTATGCACCCTCACCACCCTGCTCCGTATGACTCCAGAATATATAAGACCACCAACTCTACGTTGCTCCCCCCCCCCCGTTTCCGCTGAAGTCAAAGGCATGGGCCAATACCACAATTCTCTTGTATTTTACCTTAGCTCCACGCCTTCTCGACACCTGGAGGTCTGCAAAACCAGGCCGAATGGCTGTATCCTCTATTCCATTCACAGTGTTTCAGCCCTGCCACCTGCCCATTTTTTTTTTTTTTTTAGTTAATAAATTTATTTGTTTGTTGCTTCAGGTTACATCCTTATCATATTGTCCTCTTTTCCCGCTTCACAGCACCACCCTCCCATGCTCTACCCCCTGACCCTTCCGTCTTGTTCCTCTGGGGTGGAGTGTCCCTGCCTAACAGTCTCTCACCACAGATCAGGAGTCATATGAGGGCCAAGAGCCTCTTCATTCACCGGGGGCCTGCGAGGCAGTACTGCCAGTGAAAGGTGTCTCCTTGTTACTGGGGGAATACTAAAAAAAAAAGACCAACAAACACACAAACCCACAAAAACAAAGAATATCAACAAAAAAAGAGAGGAAAAAGAGAAGGGAAAAGGAAAAAGAAAAAAGAAAAAAGGAGAAGGAAAAAGAAAACGATTAAAAAAAAAGTATATGTCCATGTTCCTTTTGGTGTGTTGGTTGTAGTACAGATATCCTGTACGATATAGCTAAAATCCTACTATAAGTGAATAGATGCCATGTGCATCCTTCTGAGACAGGGTTAGCTCACTCAGGATGAGCTCCTCTAGATCCATCCATTTGGTTGCAAATTGCATGATTTCATTGTTTCTGATAGCTGAGTAATATTCCATTGTATAGATGTACAACAGTTTTTTAATTCATTCTTCAGTTGAGGGACATCTGGGTTGTTTCCACTTTCTAGCTATTACAAATAAGGTTGCTATGAACATAGATGAGGAGACTTCCCTATGTCTCCGTGAGAGGTCCTTTGGGTGTATACCCAGAAGTGGTATGGCTGGGTCCTGAGGCAAGGTTATTCCTAGATTTCTAAGATATCGCCAGACAGACCTCCATAGTGGTTGCACAAGCCTGCACTCCCACCAGCAATGGAGTAGGGTACCCCTTTCTCCACACCCTCGCCAGCATGCACTATCATTTGAGCTGTTTATTTTAGCCATTCTAACAGGTGTTAGGTGGAATCTCAGGGTAGTCTTGAGTTGCATTTCTCTGATGATTAAGGATGTTGAACATTTCTTCAAGTGTCTCTCAGCCCTTAGGGATTCCTCCTTTGTGAATTCTCTATTTAGCTCCATCTCCCATTTTTTGATTGGATTATTTGGTTTCTTGGCATTTAGTTTCTTGAGTTCTTTGTAGATTTTAGATAATAGCCTTCTATCAGATGTGGGGTTGGTGAAGATATTCTCCCAGTCTGTTGGTTGCCGTTTTGTTTGAATGAGAGTGTCCTTTGCCTTACAGAAGCTTTTCAGTTTCATGAGGTCCCATTTATTGATTGTTGATCTCAGGTCCTGAGCTGTTGGTGTTCTGTTCAGGAAGTTGTCACCTGTGCCAATGAGTTCGAGGGTTTCTGCTACTTTTTTTTACTAGTATATTTAGTGTGGCCGGCTTTATGTTAAGGTCTTTGATCCACTTGGATTTCAGTTTGGTACAAGGTGATAGGTATGGGTCTAATTTCATTCTTTTGCAAGTGGACATCCAGTTGGACCAGCACCATTTGTTGAAGATGCTGTCCTTCTTCCATTGTGTGGTTTTGGCTTCTTTGTCAAAGATTAGTTGGCCATAGGTGTGTGGGTCCATGTTTGGGTCTTCAATTCGATTCCATTGATCCACTGGTCTGTTTCTATACCAGGACCATGCTGTTTTTATTACTGTTGCTCTGTAGTACAGCTTGAAATCTGGGATGGTGATACCTCCAGATGTTTTTTCATTGGACAGGATTGATTTAGCTATTCTGGGCTTTTTGTTGTTCCATATGAAGTTGAGAATAGCTTTTCCAGGTCTATAAAGAATTGTGTTGGTATTTTGATAGGAATTGCATTAAATCTATATATTGCTTTTGGTAGGATGGCCATTTTTATTATGTTGATTTTACCTATCCATGAGCATGGGAGATCTTTCCATCTTCTAAAGGCCTCTTCCATTTCTTTCTTCAGGGGCTTGACGTTCTTGTTGTATAGGGCCTTTACATGCTTGGTTAGAGTTACCCCCAGGCATTTTATGTTGTTTGTGGCTATTGTGAAGGGGGTTCTTTCCCTTATTTCTTTCTCGGTATATTTGTTTGTTGTATAAAGAAGGGCTTCTGATTTTTTTGAGTTAATTTTGTATCCAGCCACCTTGCTGAAGTTGTTTATCAGCTGTAAGAGTTCTTTGGTGGAGTTTTTGGGGTCGCTTATGTATACTAACATATCATCTGCGAATCGAATAGGGATAATTTGACTTCTTCATTTCCAATTTTTATCCCTTTGATCTCCTTTAGTTGTCTTATTGCTCTAGCAAGGACTTCAAGTACTATATTGAAGAGATATGGTGAAAGTGGACATCCTTGTCTTGTCCCTGAGTTTAGAGGAAATGCTTCAAGTTTCTCTCCATTTAATTTGATGTTGGCTACTGGCTTGCTGTATATTGCCTTTATTATTTCTAGGTATGGTCCTTGTATGCCCGTTCTCTCCAGAACTTTTAGCATGAAGGGGTGTTGGATTTTGTCAAATGCTTTTTCTGCATCTAGCGAGATTATCATGTGGTTTTTTTCTTTCTTCTTGTTTATGTGGTGATTTACATTGATAGACTTTCGTATATTGAACCATCCCTGCATTCCAGGGATGAAGCCTACTTGATCATGGTGTATGATACTTTTGATGTGTTCTTGAATTCGGTTTGCTAGTATTTTATTAAGTATTTTTGCATCAATGTTCATGAGGGAGATTGGTCTGAAGTTCTCTTTCTTTGTTGGGTCTTTGTGTGGTTTAGGAATCAGAATGACAGTGGCCTCATAGAATGAGTTTGGCAGTGATCTTTCTGTTTCTATGTGGTGGAAGAGTTTGAAAAGTAATGGTGTTAGTTCCTCTTTGAAGGTCCGGTAGAATTCCGTGCTAAAGCCATCTGGCCCTGGGCTTTTTTTGGTTGGGAGATTATTAATGACTGTTTCTATTTCCTTAGGTGTTATTGGGCTGTTTAAGCTGTTATTCTGATTTTGATTTAGTTTTGGTAGGTGGAATTTATCGAGGAAATTGTCCATTTCGCTTAGGTTTTCAAATTTAGTGGAATATAGATTTTTAAAGTAATGTCCGAATATTTTCTGGATCTCCTCAATGTCTGTTGTTATTTCTCCCTT
>CAJQZJ010031840.1:1251062-1271686 GCA_907164525.1 Lophiomys imhausi
TTTGTTCGTTTTGTACATTTCCTTCTCCAGCTTGCTTGTTTTTGTATAAAAATCTTTCATTGCTTTTTCCTTTTCCTGTTCAAGCTCTGTCACCTTGGCTTGGAGCTCTTTAATGGTGTTGTTCATTGTTTTGACTTGTAAAATTGTGGCTTCTTTGAATTCCTTCATAGATTCAAGTTGTTCTTGAAGGGACTCTATCACTTTCCTAATGCAGAATTGTCAACATTTTCATGTGTTTCTTTTGGTGTGAGGTCATCCGAATTGGATGAGCTAGGATAATTCTGATTTGTTGGAGTCATATTTCCTTGATTTCTATTTTTTCTTGGGCCTTTGGCCATTGGATGCCTTTAGCTGTCTGTTCTTGTCGTTTTCTGTGCTTGGATCCACAGTGGATACTTTGGTGCAGGGGACTAGTTACTTGGCTATCTGTCGTTGCTTACAGGGGGATTTCAGGGTCACTGTGGTTTTAATCGCCTGAGGCACTGTGAGCTGGTGCAGCCTATTCCCATGTTGTGAGTAATGGACCGGGATTGTTTCACTGCTCCCAATTCAGACTTCTCTATGTTGCACTCTGAGTTATCAGCCTGTAATGGTTCTGATGGTATTGTCCTGTTTGCCCAGGCACAGATTCTGTGGGCTTTGTTTGTCGTCACGGAGGCTGACAGGGTCTGTCTCCACACCTAATATGTCTGGTTTTTCCAGAATACAGCTATGGTCCCCTGATTTCTGGTTTCTCACTAGGCTTCTCACCACAGGCCTGATCTCTGTGCCTGATTCCCTCCCTGTCTGCCCAGCCGCGGCTCTCCCTTCCTGGCTGCTCGGCCGTGGGTGCACTGAGCCCCGGATCCTCCGGCTGCCTGAGTGTGCCTCTCACCCCAGCAGCTCAGCCGTGGGTGTGCGGATCCCTGGCCCCGCCCACGCCGGGCTCCCTCCCCAGTTGTCCTGCTGTGGGTTCGCGGGGATTTGGCCCTGCCAGCGCCGGGCTCCCTCCCCAGCTGCGCTGCCATGAGTGGTGGGGATTTGGCCCCTCCCGCCCGCCTTTGGCTTCCCGGCTTCCCACTCTCTCGGAACCTCCACCCTCCACGTCTCCAGTGGCTGCGGACCACCTGCTGAGCTCCCTGTTTGTTCCTTGCTAAGACTTCCACTATCCTGCAATATTTCTTAAGTGGGTATGAGTTCTTCCTGAGGTGTGGGGAGCCCAGTAGGCTAGTGATCGATCGCCAAGTGGCCTCTGATTCTGCCTGCTGTGAGTTGGGGGTCGATCTTACCAGGGGCCTCTCCAAATGGGAGTTCCCGAATCCCGGGTTTAGTGGCTTCCGTGTCTGCGAGAGATGGGGGGAGAGCCTTACCCTGGACTTTTAACAGTCTGTTGGGAGCTCTGAATGTTCCCAGGGGGTTCTAGCCCCTCCGGTTTTTGCACAGTGCCCAATAACTCTGTGTTTTTTATGGCTCTTTTTTCCCCGCGTTCAAAATGCGTCAGTGTAGGTCGCCGCCATCTTGGCCCCCCTCAGTTTTCTTTAAGGGGCTGGCTACTGGGAGTTTGGGATAAGCCATTCTGACAGGTATAAGATGGAATCGCAAAGTCATTTTGATTTGCATTTCCAGGATGGCTAAAGATGTTTAACATTTCTTTAAGTGTTTCTCACCCATTTGAGAATCTACTCCATTTTCTTTTTGTTGTTTTTTTTTTTGTTTTGTTTTTGGTTTTTCGAGACAGGGTTTCTCTGAATATCTCTGGCTGTTCTGGACTCGCTTTGTAGACCAGGCTGGCCTCGAACTCACAAAGATCCGCCTGCCTCTGCCTCCCAAGTGCTGGGATTAAAGGCGTGCGCCACCACCGCCCGGCTTCTACTCCATTTTTAATTGGATTATTTATTGGGTTTTGTTTTCTTTTGTATTTATTTCTTGTTATTTTGTTGTGTTTTGATATTTTGGGGTTTTTTGTTTGTTTGTTTTTTATGTCTAGTTTTAATTGGATTATTTATTGGGTTTTGTTTTCTTTTGTTTTTATTTCTTGTTATTTTGTTGTGTTTTGATATTTTGGGGTTTTTTCTTTGTTTGTTTTTGATGTCCAGTTTCTTGAATTCTTTATATATTTTGGATATTAGACCTCAGTCAGATGTGGAGTTGGTGAAAATCTTTGCTTATTTTGTAGGGTGCTGTTTTGTCTTATGGCAGGTGTTCTTCACCTTACAGAAACATTTTAGTTTTATAAGATCAACTATTAATGAATTGCTAATTGTTGATCTTAGAGCTTGCATTATCAGCGTTCTGTTCAGGAAGTTGTCTCCTGTGCCAAAGCATTCAAGGGTATTCCTCCCACTTTCTCTTCTATAAAGTTCAGTGTGTCTGGTTTTATGTTGAGGTGCTTGATCCACTTGGACTTGAGTTTTGTGCAGGGTGATAATATGGATCTATTTGCATTCTTCTACATACAGACAACCAGTTATACCAGCACTATTTGTTGAAGACACTGTCTTTTTTTCCATTGTGTATTTTTGGCTTACCAAAAATTAGGTATCCTACATGTGTGGATCTATGTCTGGGTCTTTGATTCAGTTCTGTTGATCAATCTGTCTGTTTTTATGCCACTACCATGCTCTTATTACAACTATTGCTCTGTAGTACAGCTTGAAATCAGGGATGGTAATACTCTGGAAGGTCTTTTATTGTACATGATTGTTTTAGCTATCCTGGGGCTTTTGTTTTTCCATATGAAGTTGAGCACTGTTCTTTCAAGAACAATATTGTTCTGTACAAAACAAAAACAAGCATTGTTCGGTTAAAAAAATTGTGTTGGGATTTTGCATGGAGTTGTAGTGAACCTGTAGATTGCTTTTAGAAAAATGAACATTTTTACTATGATAATCTTACTGATCCATGAATAATGGGAAATCTTTCCATCTTCTGATATATTTTTCAATTTCTTTCTTCAAAGATTTGAAGTTTTGGTCATACAACTTTTTCACTTGATTAGTTACGATTACCTTGAAGATATTTTATATTGTTTGTGGCTTTTGTGAAGTGCATAATTTCCCTGATTTCATTCTCAGTCCATTTGTCATGTGTATATAGGAGGACTACTGATTTGAGGGGTGTTGCTTTGGTTTTTGTTTTTGGGTTTCTTGTTTGTTTTGTTTTAGTTAATCTTGTGTCTGACCACTTTGCTGAAGGTGGCTATCAGCTATAGGATTTCCCTGGTAGAACTTTTGGGGTCACTTTTGCATACTATCATACCACCTCCAAATAACAATACTTTGACTTCTTCCTTTCCAATGTGTATCTAATTGATCTTCTTTAGTTGTCTTATTGCTCTAGCTAGAACTTCAAGTACTATATTGAATATATATATGAAGAGAGTGGACAGCCTTGTCTTGCTTCTGATTATAATGGAATTGCTTTCTTTGAGTTTCTCTCTATTTAATTTGATGTTGGCTATAGCTTGCTGTAAATTGCCTTTATTATGTTTAAGTATGGACTTTCTATCCCTGATCTCTCCAAGACTTTTATCATGAAGGGGTATTGGATTTTGTCAAAGGCTTTTCCAATATCTAGTGAAATGATCTTGTGGGTTTTTTCCTTCAATTTATTTATATGATGGATTATATTCACTGATTTTTGTATATTGAGCAACCTTGTGTCTTTGGGATAAAGCCTACTTGATCATGGTGATCTTTTTGATGTGTTCTTGGACTCAGTTTGCAAGTATTTTGCTGAGTATTTTTACATCTATGTACATAAGGAAATTGGTTTATAATTCCATAAATTGTTTCTTTGTTCAATCTTTGTGTGGTTTGGGCATTGAGGTAACTTTGACCTCATAAAATGAATTTGGCAATGTTTCTTCTGTTTCTATTTTGTGGAATAGTTTGGGGAATATTACCATTAGTTCTTCCTTGAAAGTCTGGCAGAATTCTGAGTTAAAACTATCTAGCTCTGGGCTTTTTTTAGTTAGGAGACTCTTAGTGAGTGCTTCTATTTCCTTAGGAGTTAGACGCCTGTGTAAATTGTTTATGTGGCCTTGATTCAACTTTGGTAAGTGATTTCTATCAAGAAAATTTTCCATTTCTTTTAAGTTTTCCAATTTTATGGAGTACAGGTTTTTAAAGTAGTACCTAATGATTCTTTGTATTTCCTCCAGTGGCTGTTGTTATATCTCCCATTTTGTTTCTGGTTTTGTTGATTACGATATTCTTTCTCTGTCTTTTAGTTAATTTGGGTTTGTCTGTCTTGTTGATTTTTTTTTCAATTAACCAACCCTTTGTTTCCTTGATTATTTGTATTGTTCTCTTCATTTCTATTTTATTGATTTCGCCCCTCAGCTTGATTACTCCTGCCATCTGCCCCCCTTGATTGTGCTTGCTTCTTTTTGTTCTAGAGCTTTCAGGAGTACTAGTAAGTTGCTAGTATGAAATCTCTCCAATTTTTTATGAAGGCACTCAGTGCTATGAATTTTCCTCTCAGGACCACTTTCATTGTGTCTCATACATTTGGGTGTGTTGTGTATTCATTTTAAGTGAATTCTAGAAAGTCTTTGATCTCTTTATTTCTTTCTGACCCAGTTATCACTCAGTAGAGAGTTGTTCAGTTTCCATGAGTTTGTTTGTAGGCTCTCTGTTACTTATTTTGTTATTGAAATCCATCTTTTATCTCTAATGGTCTGTTAAGATGCAGGGGGATTATTTCAATTTTCTTATATCTGTTGAGACTTTCTTTGTGATCAAGTATATGGTCAGTTATGGAGAAAGTTCCATGAAGTTCTGAGAAGAAGGTTTATTCTTTTGTGTTTGGGTAAAATGTTCTGTAGATAGCTGTTAGGTCTATTTGGTTTATAACATCTGTTAGCTCCAGTATTTCTCTGTTTAGTTTTCATCTCGATAACATGTCCATTAATGAAAGTGCAGTATTGAAGTCTTCCACTATCAGTGTGTGAAGATCAATATGTGTTGTACGCTTTAGTCATGTTTCTCTTACAAACAGGGGTGTCCTTTTAATTGGGGCATAGGTGTTAAGAATTGAAATGTCATCTTGGTGGATTTTTTCTTTGATGAATATGAAATGTCCTTCCCTGTCTCTTTTAATAAATTTTAAAGTCTATTTTGCTTGGTATTAGAATGGTTGCACCAGCTTGCTTCTTAGATCCATTTGCTTGAAATATATTCTTCTAACCCTTTACTCTGAGGAAGTGTTCATCTTTGACATTGATGTGTGTTTCCTGCATGTAGAGAAGGATGGATCCTGCTTTTGCATCCATTCTGTCTGTTCCTTGTTTATTATGGAGTTGAGACCATTGATATTGAGAGATATCAATGACCAAGGAATATAGAAACAATAATTCTTGTTATTTTGTTCGTAGTTCTATTGGTGGTGGTGGTGGTGGTGCGAGTGATGGTAGTGTGTGTGTGTGTGTGTGTGTGTGTGTGTGTGTGTGTGTGTTTCCCTTGTCGTGGTTTTGCTGGCATAAGATTATTTCCTGAGTTTTCATAGCTAAGGTTAACCTCTTTCGATTAGATTTTTCCTTCTAATACCTTCTGTAGAGCTGGAATCATGGATAAACATTGTTTAAATTTGATTTTAGGATGGAATATCTTGTTTTCCCCATCTATGGTGATTGAATGTTTTGCTGGCTATAGTAGTCTGTGCTCTCAGAGTCTGCAGGACATCTGTGCAGATCCTTGTGGTTTTTAGTCTCCATTGATAAGTCAGGTGTAATTCTAATCAGTCTGTCTTTATATGTTACTTGGTCTTTTCCCGGGCAGCTTTTCATTTTCTTCCTTTGTTCTGTATGTTTAGTATTTGTATTATTATGTGGCAAGGTGACTTTCTTTTCTTATCCAATCTGTTTGGTATTCTGTATGCTTGTTGTACCTTTACAAGCATCTATTTCAGGTTAGGAAAACTTTCTTTGATTTTGTTAAAAAAAATATCTTTCTGGGCATTTGAGCTGATATTCTTCTCCTTCTTTTATTTGTATAATTCTTAGATTTAGTCTTTTTGTAGCATCCCTGCTTTCCTAGTTGTCAGGCATTTTTATGTTTAACATTCTCTTTGGCCAATATGGATGTATCTATTTCTTCTATCATGTCATCAACCATTGATCTTCTTTCCTCCATATCTTGTGTTCTGTTGGTGATACTTAACCTCTGTAGTTCCTCTTCGATTACCTAGATTTTTATTTCCAGAATTACCTTAGTTCATACTTACCTTATTGCTTTTATTTCCAATTCCATATCTTAAACAATTTTATTAGTTTCCTTCAATTGTTTGTTTTTTCTTGACTTCCTTGGCTTTCTTGAAGGGATTTACTCATTTCATCCAAATATTTAGTTTATGTTTTTCTTGTTTTCTTAAAGGGATTAATCCACTTCTTCTTTAAGGACCTCTATCATCTTCTTAAACTTGGTTTTAAGATCTTGTTCTTGTGCTTCAGCTGTGTTGGAATATTCAGGGATTGCTGCAGTAGGATAGCTTGGGTCTGGTGATGATGCACCACCTTGTTGGGATTGATTCTGTAATTATACCAGCATTAGGCATCTGAGCTTGCCTAGTGTCTAATCTTTGTACTTTTTCAGGTGCAATGATAAGCCCATTTCTATATAGCATATTCTAAGCCATGTCATATATATATAGTAGCTCTTTCTCTTTGGAAGTGGCTAACAGGATATCAACTATATAATGAATAGCATAAACCTGTGAGAAGGCCTGCCTCACAGGCTTTAAAACCTTTCCTATGTAGTATTTACACACAGTAGGGCAGTTTGATATACAATTGATATTGGGAATAATAAATGTGGTTTAAAGTAGTTTCTGGAAGTAACAGCAAGATAAGTCTGTGGGTTCTGGCAGTCTCATAGAAAGCTAAATTAGTGTACAGTGAGAGAGAAATGGAATGATTTTTATCAAATCTATAAATGGGAATTCATTTTACATTACAAATGTAATTCATTTCTTTTTATGGCTACTTGCTTTAAAAGTGAGCATGTAGAAGGATGGATAGATCCAAGATGAAAAGGGGGCAAAAGGTAAGAAGAGAGCAAAACTGATGTTCTCACTAGAGGCCTCTTGACCAAAACAGATCATTTTTACCAGGTTGGACTTTTTGAACTATATTAGACTAAATAATTTAAGGTGACTTCTTTAAAATCTATGGAAAGTTCACTTAACACAATTAAGGGACAGAAAATGGGGGGGTCCCAATATACCATGGAAGAAATAATTAGGGCTATACAGTCAGAATAACTGACAGGATAGATAAAGAGGGTATGGTGATTCTGAAGGAAATTGTAATGTATCTGCCTCAGGAAAGAAGGAAGCAATATAATCACATATGTAATTCCCATGTAGGCAAAGTAAGGGGAGCTGGTGCTTCCTGGCTGACTGTGGATGCTGTGTTTCATTCACGTTCAATGTTCTCTTACAGTATAGCCAGTGCCTAGGCTGAGAGCTGCTTTGGTCCACATCCTATGATCTATTTCCTATTCCATCCCCATCCACACAGTGTACACAAAATATAAAAAGTCTGATATATAAGAATCATTTCTACCTGCTGTGCACTAACGTGCATTGGTGGACACACCATAGAATACACTATTAACACACGCTGAATGAAGCAGATATTAGGAGACACAAATTTAGATTGAAATGTGGGTGGTCTGATTAAAATTGTACACCACTAACTTGGATTTCACTGGGCATGTAACCATTGCTTTCAATTCTCTGCAGTTTAAGATGGATTTTGTAGTGATAAAGACCTTTGAAATTTAACTTTTTTGTTTGCTATAACCTTAGTGGTTGAGTATAGTCTGAATTTCTTTTGGCTATTTGTCTTTGCAGCACTTTGAAAATAGAAAACCACTTTATAAAAACATTGTTGATATTTGTCTTGGAGGTTTGGAGGACAGAAATAATGTTATGTATTTTTTAATTTGCTATTTTTAAGTATCTGCATTTTCATTGATTTCTTTTTTCTTAATCTACAATTTTGAATAGTAATGCAAACCAATACATTACTTATATTTCCTAAATATGTTAGTCTTCCTAGTCAGCTTTAAGCAAACATTCGACTTTCCTAGGCTTCCTAGAGGGTGTGTGTATTTAAACAACTCAGATGTGCATGCAAACAGCAGACACAACTCTATGACTTCAAATTTTACTTTGCTATTCCATAAAGGTAATAATTCAAATATAGACAAATGAGAGGTAATCATGTATTTCCTGATATGATAATTTTGTATCTCCAGGAAAAAAATTAAAGCAAACTCCTGTTACCTCCCTTTTTCTCTATCACCATGACCAGGTGTTTCATTGTTTGAATAAAATTTGTTTTCTATTAAAAAAAGAAAGAAAGAAAGAGCAATTCTTTACACATCTTAACCCCAAAGTTAAAGTATAGTCAACCTTATAGTGGAGTCATAATATAGACAGATTGCAAAATGTTCAAATCATTTACAAAACTGTGGGGTCTTTTCAAGGATGGGGTGATGTTATGCATCACCTGTTAATTAACCTGTCCCCAGAGGCCTGCTTGTTGTACATCAAGTAATGCTATGTTACCTTGCTTTCTAATCATTGTCTCTGATTGACTTTAATAAAATGCCAAGGCCTGTGATTGAGTAGAGAGAAAGGTAGGTGGGACAAAAGTTCAAGGGCTTCTGGGGCAGACAGAGATCTTGGGTAGAGAAGCCAGGAGGCGGGAGGAGGAAGACATGATGTGGTAAATGGAAGAAGATTATTCCACATGGCCTGGAACATCAGCATAACTTGGGGAATAACAGTCCAAGGGGACATATGTATATATTGGGGTTTTATTTGGGGAATAGAATGAGCTAGCTTAGATGAGCCAAGATTGCTTATTTCAGACTAAGGCTTGTTAAAATCCATCAAGTGTCTGTGTGATTATTTTTAATGGAGGGTTAAGGATTAACCACTGATCCATTAATGATAATATAAATATTGGTAATAATTTAATTAATTACTTCTACAAATGGCACCTCGTGTTGGGCACCACCTGAAACCCAAACTTTGTAAACAAAGATATTTATTAGTAAGTATAAACTGTTATATTAGGCTGACAGAGGCCTGCTAGGAAGGCAGTAAGCTCGCCTTAACTGGAAGCTTGTGGCAGGAGAGCCACTGAGGCTTGGAGGGAGGCCAGCAGGCCTGGCTTGAATTAGCTGGCAGCCTGTAACCAGCAGTGGCCCTTTTCTTAGTAATTAAATACACCAAGTCCTTTTAATGTTTTCAACACTTAGGCCTTAGCTGAGGAGACTCTCAACTAGCTAATCTAAGTTAACCTGACCACCTACTCCCAACCAGCCATGTGGCTTGCTGTACCTTCAGGGCTCACAGAGCTCACACCCAGACATCTAGCTGTTCCAGAGTCCTGGCAGGAAGAGAGCATCTGAGGAAAACCCAGGGTTCCTTTCTTGTTCCCAGGAAGTCCTGCCTTCCTATATTCTTTCTGCCCAGCTAATTGGCCATCAGTGACTTTTATTAACCAGTCAGAGAGTGCACTCCTCAGAAAGGGCCATAACCAGATCTCTGAGCACTGAAATCAGCCTCTGAGAACCAATGTATAAGCCAACAAATATGTTATTGGAGATAAAGATAAAAGTTGTTTAAGTGACCAAGTATTTATTAATATATGAAATACTGTCAGAGTTGACAGCAATGTTTTGTTTTATTTAACTTTAAACTTGGACCTGGGGTTCTAGATCTGTAGTAGAGGAGTTGTTTGTGAATCAACCTTTCACACAATTACACAGATGGATAATTGTACTCACATTGATTCTCTGTCATCTTGGAAAGTTACTAAATCTCTTTTGGTATTCAGCTGATATCTGCAACATGAGGCTAATACTAGGGACCTTCTGGGCTAGCTCACCCACAACCCCCCATATCCAGGGTCAAGCAGATACTTCTAGCCTCTGGCTTGCTTCCTGTCCTGAGAGCCTACCTGGTGCTTTCCTAGTACTGGGATGTGGTCATCATGGGCTAGCTCCCTGTTCAAGCTCCCTGGCACTGAACTGATGGCAGTCTCAGGCTTGCTTTTTTCAAGGAATGTTAGGCTACTATTCATTCAGATATTTATAGGTCAGAACACTGAATGTAGACATAGCCTATCTCTTCTCTGCCACCTACTGATGCACATGTGACAGAAGTCACATCTGCAATGCCTCTAGGGACAGGGAAAATGCAACTTTGAAACAGCTTTCTTAAATGTAAAACTGCAAGCATTCTTGATGGGGTGATATTATGCATTCTAAATGTTAATTAATTGATCCTACTAACCATCATAATTTGTCCTTTGCCAACTTGATAGACAAAATTGTCACTATTCAACTAGAACCTTTCCTTTCTCATCAGTCTGTTAGAAGGCAGGTTCATATTAATATCACACTCTAAATTATTTTAACATTTTAAAATCCCACATCTTTAAAAATTCAAACACTTAAATTTTTCATCCTCTTTAAAATATTTAAAGTGTCTTTTGATATTCAAAGCCTTTTTAAAATATTCAAAAGATCTCTGAAGTACCTAAGTCTCTCTAAAATTCCAAAGTCTTAACTATGGGCTCCTGTAAAATCAAAAATAAGTTACATGCTTTCTCACGTAATCCAAGAGAAAAGAACCAGAGCACAGTCATAACCAGAGCAAAACAAAACCAAAGTCCAACAATGTAAAATTCTGTCACACATCAGGGACACCTTATTTTCTAGGCTCTAAAGACTTGCCAGAGCACACATACTGTGACTCTTAAGCTCAGAATGGCTACACTGCACATTTGCTACTGTTCTTGGTGGTCATTCCATGGTACTGGCATCTCCAAACTCTTGGTTTTTCTGCTGCCACTGTGCTGCACCTTCACTAAAGTCTTTCCTGGACTCTCTTCATGGATTCTGACACGACCATGTTGTTCCAAGCCTAGACTTCTCCCCAAGATCTCTTCAATCCTGGGGCTCTATTTCAACTGAGGCTGTGCCTTCACCAGTGGCCTCACCTGGCTTTCATAGTTTCAAAACTTTAGCTGCTCTCCATGACCCCTTCATATGCCTCCAAAACCAGTACCACCTGGAAGACTCTGACCCCATCAAGTTTGGCTGCCAGCACAAGTTATAGTGCTGGCCTGCTCCAGACCACAGCATTGGGTGTGTTGACTCTCAGGAAACAATTCCCACTAGATTTTGTCTCAGTGACACTAGATTTTTTCCTAGTCACAGCTGAATGTTCAGCCCCAGAGGACCAGTATCAATTTTCTCAGAAAATCAAAGATTTTTTATTCTAGTGGAAAAATTCAAAGTGTCCCACAAATGCTCCTGAAAGTCTTTGAGGGACCTTTAAACTTCTCTCTGTAACTTCAAAAGCCAGGACTCCATCATCTGCACCTCACACATCATTCTTATCTTCCAAGCTCCCACAGAATTCCCTGAGAATTCAATGGCTTTTCTAACCCAAAGTTCAATCAGTTGCAATCATAATCCTCCCGAGGATATGGTCAGGTCTGTCTGTAAGAGCAATAGTCCACTCATTGGTACCAATTTCTATCTTAAGGTTTTTGCTGTTGTGAAAAAAAAAACAAAAAACAAAAACAAACCATGACTAAAAGCAACATGGGGAGGAAAAGATTTATTTCAGCTTACAGTTCCACCACACAGTCAGTGTTGAAGGAAGTCAAGCAGGGCAGGACCTTCAGGCAGTAGCTAATGTATAGGCTATGGAAGAGATGCTTGCTCAAGTCACTTTATTATATCCAGCACCACCAGCATAGGATAGAACCACCCATAATAAGATGGGCCCTTCCATATCAATCATCAGATAAGAAAATGCCTACAGGCTTGAACACAAGCAATTCTGGGGCGGCATTGTCCTAATTGAGGTTCCCTCTAGCTCATTTTATGTTAACATAAAACAAAACTTCACAGGGGAAAATTAAGTAATAATGATATTCTAATTTCAAAAAACTAAAAATATTGTCATATAGATAAGAGACTTTGATCTATAATACAGTTCTGGGCTGGAACTCAGACTCACCCACGAGCAAACTACCTGGAATGTATCTTCAATGTTGTGTGATGAGGTAACAAACTAGATAAATACATGCATACTATTATGCAAGATTTATCTTAAGGCTGATTTGTAAACTCTGCTTCCCGTCCATTGTATAAAATATAATCAAATGCACTGGTGCTCCTACACTCATTGCCTCATTGTTTTTTTGTTGTTGCTGTTAAATATTGAAATTATCTTTTTTAAAACTTATTTATTTATTTTCTTTCATATATTGTATCCTGACAGCAATTTCCTCTCCCTCCTCTCCTCCCAGTCCCTTTCAGCCTACCTCCCCTCTCATACTCCATTTCCCTTCAGAAAGGGTAAGACTCCCAGGGATATCAACCAAACATTGGCCTAGCAATTTACAAGACAAGGCACATACCTGTAGGGAGTTAGATTAATATAAATTAGATTTAGTAAATATCTAGATTTCTGATACAGTCTCTTAATCCAGGGCATGAAGATCAACTTGACTGTGAACAATTAGCTTATTAGCTTGTGGACTAAAAACAAGGATGAAGTCACGTGACAGTCACATGAAACGAGGGGAGCCTATGGACTAAAAACAAGGTTGAAGCCAGGTGAAACAAGGAAAGACTTTATGACCTGGCATTGTTTTCAGCTGCTAAGTGGGCAGAGCCCAAATTATGCTGAAGCAGGTGGAACAAGGAGTGATCCTATTTAAGGACATGTGGATGAGCCCAGGAGAGCTGCATGCTAGAGAGCTCTGATGCTAGCGAGCTCCGATGCTAGTGAGTCCTCATGCTAAAAAGGACAATGAGTAGTTTGTATCCTCTGATGGAGAAAGTGCTGGTGAACTGATGGCCAGATCTCTCTGAGGCAGAAATAAGCTGGTGAGCAGATAAAGCCTCAGCAAGACAGCAAAAGGCCAAGGACTAAACCTTCTGGCTCAGCTTTTGCCTAGAGGGGTTTGACCTGTCCAAACAGCGGCCTGAATGGAACTGTGGCTGGCTTTAAAGACTGAGGCAGAGTGGCAGAGTTGCTGATACAAAGGAAATAAGTTGGCCTACAGACGCTGAGGTCTCCCAGAGAGAAGAAAGCCTCAAGCCTTATATAAGGTGAAGTCGCCATAGCCAATTTACCCTGACGGATCTACGTCTGAGATATTCCAGAAAAAGGACTACTAAATGCATTAAAGAGTCTACCCCAGAGACTGTGTTCCTGACAACTGAGGACCTTCCCCAGAGACTGTATCGTTCTAAAAGGTTAGGAAAGTAGTTGCAATAGTTATCAATAGGTTTAATGGTTAGGTCATAGGGGCTGTAGGAATTTATAGGGTTAGTAGTTAAGTGTTTATATTTGTTATAAGTGAATATTAGTTACTAATAAATAAGTGATTATTAACTTTAAAAAGTTCAGTTTCACATACCTTCACATCAAGATTGGGCAAGGCACCCAGTATGAGGAAAAGGGTTCCAACAGCAGGCAAAAGAGTCAGAGATGGCCTGTTAACAACTGCGTAAGAACACTAAATCACACGGCCATAACATATTTGTAGAGAATGTAGATAAGACTCACACAAGCTTCCTGATTGTGTCTTCAGTCTCTGTGAGCACCTATGAGCCCTGGTTAATTGATCCTATGGGCTGTGTTCTTCTGCTCACTGCCTCATTATTGACAATAGCCCAGAGGTGGGCACAACCCTTATACCCATCCACATGTAAGTGAATAAAGAAACTGTAGTATGTATGCAGGTGAATGCTATTCAGCATTAAATGTGAAGGACATTATGACATTAACAAAACAGAAATAAAGCTAAAAGACATTTTATTAAGTAAATTAAGGCACTTAGAAATATTAATGTGTCATCTCATGTGAACGTTGAATCTAAAAAAGATACACATATATAGATATACATACAATGAAAGATACGTATGAATATTTTTTAAAGCTGTACACATCTAACAAACATTCAAGGAAATGCGTTTCCTTGCTATGTCTGGGGAGAAAATAGAGATTTTGATAAACACATATAATTATTACTATTCAGTTCCTGCTTTATTCCCTGTGACCCTGTGTTTCATTTACGAGTGTTAAGAGAACCCTATGGATAGGAGGTAAGGTAATATCATCCTTTTCTTGGCCCACCTTTCATAGACTGTGCCCTCTCACCCTCATGAGAATGGCACGTTCAAACATAATCCCACTTGCTAGCTCGATTACCACAGGTCTTCTCACCCACACTTTCCACCCCAAGTATGCACCAGATAGCCTGCATGGTATCTAGCATCCTCACCGGTTAACTACTTTGGCCCTCTTTCTAGACCTTAGTGGCACCATTGGGCTCAATACCTTTGGCTGTGTAAATGGTCCAGATAAAACTCAGGGCTCTCTTTCCTTACTTCAGACTTTTTCTTTTTCTGGTTGAACTCCAAATGCAAATCTGGGTTTATTTAGTTCACACACATGACCAATTTTCTCTGTGGATTGTTGTTAGAGCTGAAGCACACCTGGCACTAAAGCATCACATTACAACTTCCTCTCATGTCTTTAAAGAGTGCAAAATGTTTTCTAAGAGACCTCTGATTTGGGACACAGATCAAAGGTTAGAATCCATTTTTTTTTATCACATTCAATATGTGCAACAGAAAATGATTCCTATATGTGGAAAACAGATCTCTGCAGCACAACTCAGGATAACTCATTAAGCCAAGTTCATGGAATGCCTGTACTTTGCTCTGAAGGCAAACACTGCCTCCGCCGTCAAGATTCCAAGTGCTATGAAGGGGAAGTGCCTGCAAATAATGATAGATGATGATGCTTTGGTGCTTGTGGAGTGTGAGATGGAAAGTAACATCAGGTTCAGATCAAGAAACTAGTCTCCTCAGTCGATTAAAACATTACCTAGCACTGTCCATCATTAACTGGCCTGCGTTCCTTTTTCCAGAAACTCTTGCAAATAAAACTCATCACACACCCATTGACTTCTGGTCAGTCAAGGGCTGTTCTTCAGGCTAGAACAGCAGTTCTCCACCTGAGGCTCATGACCCCTTTGGGGGTCATATATCAGATATCCTGTATATAAGATATCTGCATTGTGATCAATAACAGTAGCAAAATTACAATTAGAAAGTAGGAACAAAATAATTTATGGTGTGGGTCACCCCAACATGAGGAACTGTATTAAAAGTTTGAATTTCAGTATGTTATCCAGTAATATTTATTGTGTGGTATTTTCCTTGGTCTATATGTTAGTTGTTTATTGTCTTTCTTTGCTCTTTAAATAATGTTTTATAGCTACATTTATTATCATTTTATTTATAAATTATTCTAGTATTATTTTGTTCACATGAAAAGAAGCACATATCACCCACATGAGCAAAACAAAGCCAGTAAGTCCAGAACTTGCCGCAGCCTCCTCACGTGGGTATGTCATGCTTAGAAAGATGAAGGATTGGGAAAGAGGTCAGGTAACAACAATGACTCAGCTTTGGTGATCTCGGTGATCTCTGGCAGGGGGCAGGGGAAAAAAACTAGAGGTGATTGATTGGAAGAGAACAAAGTGATTAGTTAAGGGAGTACATTTAACTTTCTCGAGACTGACTAAAGTATAATGGTTTCAAACCAAATGCTAAAGAGGTTGTTACGTATCTTCCTATGCTGGCTGCTGAAGTTTCGGTATCCTGGACCAGATGCTGCAGACATATAGATTGCATTTCTGTTTCCACGGCAACTATGGCTATTGTTTTTTGGTAAATTCAACCCTTCACTTTGTGGCTTTTCCCTAATTGTCCCACCTATAAGTAGTTTCAGTACCTTGAATTCTATATCAAACATAATGTACCATAGTATTTGAACTCTCAAATTACTTATGTTTCCCCTTTTCTTACAGATAGATAAAAATGACCGATTCTCCAATAAAGAATTGAACTTGGGCAAGATTTGATTCTGATTTCTATGTGAGAGTTGGCAGCATTGCACTCTGTGATAAGAGCTTGGTCTCACATGCTTCCCCCATGATATTTTGCAGAAGATCCAAGCTGTCATGGCTGCAGATAATCCAGCAATCCTTCACCATCTATAAAATACAGCTCAAAATATGAGAAGGATCTCAACGTGGAGAAGAAATCTGTGCTCAGGTACATGACCACGCTTTGATGTTTCATAGTAGAGTGTAAAGGTTTTCTATTCCTAGCGCCCTGGGCCCTAGTGCAGTGTTGGCCTCAGCAAATATTCAGAGGAAGCCAGCCCTGGAAGTATACTCCAGCCTACTAGTCAAAAACATGAGGCCATGACTGCTGTAAGGTATGATTGAGGCGAAGGTTTGTTGTAGATATGAGAGAGAGTGTGGCCAGAAGCATCTCCAGACTAAACATGGCCAGCAGAGTGAACTGGGCCATGAGATGGGGAGGGGCTATGGCAAGAGAGGAGAGAATGGGACACGTGGACCAAAAGAGGTCCAGAAGCAATGCCATCCAGGAGCCACAAGGCCAAGAGATCACATAGCCAAAATGGCTGAGGTTATATAGAAAAGAGAAGCTGAGGAAAGGAAGCAGAAGTCCAGCCCCTGGGAGGAGAGGTTTAGGATAAGAAGTACCGGGAGGAGTCACAGATAACAAGTGAGACTTGTTAGGTTTCTTTGAGACCTAGCATTCCAGCCTTTTGTTGATGATGAGGGGAGATTAATCTCTTCTATAACTACTTCTTGCTTAAATTGAGGTGTCTTTGTTAGGGTCTAGGAAGGTTGGAATGATGGTCAAAGGATGAGAAGGGAGAGAGCAACACAGACTGAGGGATGTCGGTTTACCTTGCTACCCAGGTTCTGTGAGACTACCTGGGGCTAGTGAAGCACATACAGCTTTGGAGTAGTCTAGGAGGTAGATTCCAAAGGAACACCTGGGGCTGGGACACTCTAGGCAGTTTTGGAGCAATTTGCAGTCTACAATTGATCGAATAGGAACAGAGGTAAATTTAAGGAGTTTAGAGGAAAATTGTTATCTTGGGTGTACATTTGAAACTTCCAGGACATTGTAGTTGGGGCAGGGGATTCCCAAGACCAGAGGTAGACAAAGATCTTATCCTCAGGAATAGGCACTTGGTGGGAAACTTGGGCTGTTGATTAACAGGAGTACATATCTGGAGTCCTTGGCCTGTGGATCCAAGTCTCATGATTCCCAGAAGCCTAAAAGATAATTTTTTTAAGTTTGAAAAAGAGATAAAAGTTTTAGATATATTAGCATTGCCACTGTAGTGAAATCCACATTGTAGAAAAAAACAGTAGACCCACACATTTGAGTCCTAGTAAAAGCTTGGGGACAAAAAAATTATTTTGGGTTAAAAGCATTAGCATTCATTCCTCTGCCCAGAGGGCTGACTATATAGATTGGACAGAAATGTTTTTAGCACAATGAGAAGTACTTTTTGTCCATAACTTAGAAGACAACCAAAGGAAATTTAAATTGTTGAGCTTGTGATTATAATAGTAGTGGCAGTGCTCTACTAAGGCTAGATAAATAGCTTATCAGAACTCCATTGATCAAGGTTTAAATTGTGAACTTTAGAAGTTTTAATTTAACAGTAGCATAGAGGGGGAAAGAAACATGAAACATTTTTTATTACCTTAAATTACTTCTTTAGACCATTACAACTTGCATTTACTCCCTTAAAACAGTTTTTAGACCCTTACAACTTACTTAAGCTTTAAACCTTTTTTGTTTTCTACCTAATCATTTACCATGTGATATGGGTGGTTGATTTCTGAGAGCAATCATTGCAAAGTAAGTTCCTTTAGATAAAGGCATGGTAAAAAGTCATATTGAAACCTGTTTTGTGAATTTAACTTTATCAGCAAGAAGTGTGTCAACAAGGTAAACTGTTGTCTGCCTTTCTCAGAAGAAGACCTAGTAACCCTAGAGAGAACAAGCCCTGATTTTTATGTATGGAACAAACTGAATAGGCAGATGCCATCTTGAGGAAGCAGCTGCGTGTCTACAACTTCCAGACTAACAACGATACAGTTACCCATCAGTGCCATCAGAGACCTGAGAAGGATAAATTATAGCAAGGAGTATAATCCAAATGGCCTATATATTGATTAAAATGACAAAGACTTACTGCTACCTGGGAAGTTACCCTAGCTCCAATGGTCTCAATGGCTTCCCTGGGGGCAGCAGTTGTCCTTTGGATGTCATACAGAATGGTATTATATCTTCAACTACCAAACAGAGCAGCATTGACCTTAGGGTGCCAGACCTAGAAGGTCTGAGAGATTTTCCTGTGGGTGAGGAACTTGAGAAAACTGGCCTACCTTCACTTAGGCAGAGTAGGCAGTCACCACAACTGTGTCTACAGTTTGTGTACAGCCCTGGTGGCAGGTGAGGCATGGGGCAGTTTTCCCCAGTGGTTACTGTTAACACAATTTACGTGGCATAATCTGTGCCTTCTCTGTCTTCTTTAGAGATTGCCTCAAGGATCTGGCATTTCAGTCAGTTATGTTAAGCTTTTTCATTAAACATCGTAAATGCCATATTCAGCAGATCTCTGAAGAGTTTGAGGATCATGATCTGTTAAGTATACCCGAGTTAAACTGTATTATTTTTTGTTTCCTAGCTTGAGGCTTAACCTTGAAAACATATACAGGAAGCTAAATAAAATTTGCCGTTAAATGAATTACATAACAGCTTACAAGTTAGTAGTTTTTATGAGATTAGAATTTTACAGCTTTATCCCTATGAAGTTTAAGCCCTAAATTTTGAGTTTGAGATTTAATTGAAAAGCCTTTAGCATCAAAATAAAACTTAAACCATAAATACAGGTCACAGAGACACTAGGAACTTTACTACACCATAAATAAATACAGTCTACAGAGAGACGGAGAACTTTACTTTTTTGATCCTTTTTATAGCCACCATTACAAAATATTGCAGTCTTTTGTATGACCAGTTTATCCAAATAGCTAAAGCATAACAAAAGTAGCAAAGAAAAGAGACTAGATATATGTCTTCAAGTCAGTTCCTGTTAACCTGAGTAGACCATAAGAATTTATAAAGATATATATATATTTCCTTATATAAAATTTCTAAAAACCTGCTATTGAACACAGTTAGCAAAGATAAGTAGTTAGATGTAAATCTTTAACTCAGCTTTTCTTAATCTGAGTAGACCTTTATATCTTTAGAAATTTATTATACAAAAGATCATACTAATCCAAAATATTTAAGGAGAATCCAATTCTCCTTAGTGTGGAAGGAAATACAATGATAAGTGGAGAGCTTTAAGACTAAGAAGTTTTATAACTGTTGCTGCTTAATCAAGATGGTGAGGTCACATGATTTGGACCCTTTAACCTTATTAAAATGGCTACCAACCATGTGGTTGCAATACAAAAAAAATATATTTTTTTTTAGCAGATCTATTTTTTTAAACAAGGATTGATTTAGCTATTCTGGGCTTTCTGTTGTTCCATATGAAGTTGAGAATAGCTTTTTCCAGGTCTATAAAGAATTGTGTTGGTATTTTGATAGGAATTGCATTAAATCTATATATTGCTTTTGGTAGGATAGCCATTTTTATTATGTTGATCTTACCTATCCATGAGCATGGAAGATCTTTCCATCTTCTAAAGGCCTCTTCCATTTCTTTCTTCAAGGGCTTGAAGTTCTTGTTGTACAGGTCCTTTACTTGCTTGGTTAGAGTTACCCCCAGGTATTTTATGTTGTTTCACTGCTTACGTTGACCTCAAATGTATGGCATCAAGTAATCCTATAATAGATAGGATAAGACATGAGTGCTGCAGTCCCTGCCTAACTTCATGTCATTTAAAAATGTTTCACGGTAAATTTCAGTAAACAAAAAGAACGACTATACTACACACACACACACACACACACACACACACACACACACAACCCAAGTACACACGAGCCTATATTTAGAATAAACAACACCACCTTGAAATAAATGCAATCAGTTAAATACAAATACTATAGAGCTTTCACTCTATACATTTCAGCAAAAGAGCTTTTAAAAGTGAGAAAATTGATATTGTTCTCATTTCCTTTACAATTTGTATGGCCACCTTACTTCTTTCCAAAATTTTACAGTAATATGATTTTTATAGCTTCTTTTCTTTTCTTTCTTTTAAAAAAATAATTAAATTTATTTACATTTTCAAGTTACATTAATATACAACTTGAAGTAATGTGATTTTTTTATTTTTTTAATAATTTATTTTTTATTTCTTCAAGTTACATCTCAATCACAATCCCCTCCCTACTCCCCCCTCCAGTCCCACCCTTCCACCCTCCTCTCCCTCAACCCCCCCATCCTCTTCCCTTCTTTTTTTTTTTTTTTAGTTTAAGGTATTTCTTTTTTCCCCCAACAGCTCTCCCTTTCAGTCCAAAAAAATGGTTCTTTTTCTTATAACTATAAATACAATACAAAACAACAGAAATAAATAGGCCACAATTATAAGAGTTATATGGCTTAGCATACATTCCCAATGTCCAGTCCATATGTATTTGGCACCTGACTTTAACATTCTACTATCTAACCATCTCCATGTGTTTAAAGTTCTATATCTAACTCAGCTTTCATACTAACTTGCCTCATAA
>CAJQZJ010031840.1:1276686-1291959 GCA_907164525.1 Lophiomys imhausi
CTTACCACCAATTTAATCATCTCCCACTGGAGATTCTTCGATGCTCATCTTCTACTTGGAGTAATATAGGGGGTGCTGTCAGGAGCTGACATGTCTTGATATCAAAAAATCTTAAGTTAAGAAAACATCTTTGAATGCCATATTAAGAAGATATTTTTAATACTAGTTTTTAATTCAAGACTCACTATCATTTCCTGAATGCTGTCTCCTTCAGTAAAAGCTTTCTGTCTTATGCAAACACTATTATCTTTATACAAACTAAGAAAGAGCCCATAGTACAAAATAATTGGATATTATCAAACCATCAAATTTAAGTTTGCTTCATCTTTGTTTTTCAGGTTTATGGTGTTATAGCCATATAAAATTTCATTTTGTTCTTTTTCTATTGTACCAATACAGTGTTTTATTGTGACCTAGTAAGTCTGAAACAAAGTAATTGGTAATTTTTAAGCATGTGTTTAAACTAATAAGTCTACCTTCAACTTGGTAACAGAGAGTTTTTCCCCACTGTCACTAAAGTCATACTTATATTTTCCTATCAACAGTAAAATGACTAGTTACCTAAACGATTTTAAGTCCCTGTTGCCCACAAAGTCCAAATATTTATCCATATGACTAAAATTAGTTGTTTTGACTACTCAAAATTCTTGAGTTATCTTCCTGTCTTATTTCTAACTCTGAGTAGTTTTCCTTAGCAAAGATACTGAACAGCTTTGCCCTAGGACAGAGATAGTTACTCCCAGGTACTCCATGAAAATCCCTTTACAACTGGGGCTATTATTTCTACTTAATCACTTCAAATTTATTATGTTATAATACCTGTAGGCAAGGACACCCTTTACCATCTTAGCAAGTATGATTGATTCTGGTTATTAGAGGTACAATGCACTTGCTTAATGTAATAAAAACAGAGATGCATACATGGAACCTGTAAAGCATAATACAATGATGTAGTAGTGTAAATGAGAATGGCCACCATAGGCTCATGTGTTTGAATACTTGATCCTCAGTTGATGGAACTGTTTGGGAAGGACTAAGATATGTGGTCTTGTTGGGGGAAGTGTGGCCTTGTTGGGAGAAATGTGTCCGTGGGAGTGGGTTTTATGTTTCAAACGCCATTCCAGTTGGTTCTTGCTTTCTCTGCCTCTAAGTGTAGATCAGGATGTAAGCTCTCAGCTACTGCTCCAGTGCCCTGTCTACCTGTCTGCCTCCTGCTATGCTGTGAGCCATGATGATTATGGATTCTGTCACCCTATAGAACTATGAGTTCCAAGTTAAATTCTTTCTTTTGTAAGTTGCCATGGTAATTGCTTCTCTTCACAGCAATAGAAAAGTAGCTAGATAGAAGTTGGTAGCAGAAGTGGGGTGTTGTTACAGGTCTGAACATGCTGTATTCTTAAAAAAAATGTGTAAGGCTTTTGGACTTTGCACTAGAAAAGTAGTTGAATGGTGTAAAAGGGGCTTAAATGACTGTCCAAGTAGATAATAGTGCTGACAACAATGTGGACTATAGAGGCCAAGCTCTAGAGGTTTCAGAGGGGAATTATATTAATGACTATGTTAGAAATATTTCTTGTGATATTTTGGCAAAGATTGCAGCTGTTTTTATCATTGTCTTAGGAATCTGCCTGAGGATAAATTGAAAGTTTGGGACACATTTTATTGTCAGAAGAGATTGGAAGATGGGGTAATATTGAGTATGTCACATGGTTATTAGTGATCACTTTATGTAGATCTACAATGAAAAAGAATAATCAGGGCAAAAAATGTAAAATGTGCAATTTGTATAGAAAAGGGGCACAAGGAAACTTAGTGTTGGCACCAAGTCCTAAGCTTAAGCAGATGAGAAGCTTAAAGAAAGGCCTGATGCAAAAATGGAATAAAGTGAATGGTGTCCAACACAAGACCCCACTCACCTAAGCTTCTAATTTGTAAAGAGAAAATGCCAAAAGAATCTTCTGTTTCTGAGCCAAAGAAAAGTTTATTCAGCAACAACAACAACAAAAAAATCAACAAATCAAAGATTATACAAATCCAGTTCAAGGAAGGGGATAGGTTTCATCCTAAGCAAGCAACAGAACTTGGTAAAATTGGATATGTGGTTCTGGTTTTACGGTCAAGAAGGATTCATGAATAAAAGGGATCTAGAATCTTCTGCCTTGGGTAAGGAAAGCTACTGAGGCAAGGCATGTGGCAGGGGACACCCTGCATACAGGCCCAGAGAGGCCATTGTATGAAGTCATGAAAGTGATGTCTTCATGTGTTGGAGACCCCAAGGTATTGCTGATGCCTGAGCCATGGGATATCTGCCAGGGAGAACCACATACAGTACAGGAGATGGAACTTTGCTGTAGTTAGCACAGCTGGAAGGGTGGAGCCGTCTAAACCCTTTGACATAAGGCATGGAGTTACAGGATTTGAAGTTTGGCCTGCTGAGTTTTGTTCTTGGTTTTTTTCTTCTTCTTCTTTTTTTTTTTGGTACACTATTTCTTCACTATGCCTTTATTCCTCCTTCTTAAAATCATAATGTATGTTTTGTGTCATTGTATATTGGAAGTGTGTAATTCACTGTTTGTTTTATAGTTAAGAGATTGCTTGAATCTCTGTAAAAAATATGGCTAATAAGTTACTTAACAGTATTTAGATTATTGTTAATTGGTTCAGCAGTTGTTAATTTTTAAGCAGCCATTACAAATGGATACACACAGACACCATGTGGATTTTTAACAAGCCTTGGCCTGAATTGTGCAATCCTAGCCCATCTAAGCTAGCTCTTAATTCTATTACCCAAATATGACCCCATATATACATATGTCCCCTTGGACTGCCATTCTCCACGATATGCTGATGTTCCTGGCCATGTGGAATGAGGTTCCTTTTTCCAACTCATAGTGTGTGCCTTCTTCCTGCTGCTCCTGGATGGAATGCCTTCTTCCTGCTGCTCCTGGCTGGAATGTTTGAATCCTCTGTCTAAAGCGCAGGCTTCCTGCTGTAATCCCAGGAAGTCCCACCTTTTCTGTCTTTGCCCATTCTCAGGCCTCGGCATTTTATTTAACCAATCAGAGTCAATATAAGTAACAGACAGCAAACAGGACCAATTAACATTTAGAATGCTTAACTCTACCCCAACAAATCTCAGAAGAGACTTTGAAACTTTTAAACTGTGTTGAGACTGTGAGAAACTATGGCAAACTTTTGAAGTCAGATTACATAAATGCACTTTTCATTATGTTGTGGCTACCAAGTCTATGGAGGCCAGGGAGTTGAATGTGTGGTTACAATGAAAGTGGTTTCTTTAGGCTTATGTTTGAATGCTTGGTCCCTCGTTGGTGGATCTGTTTTGGGAGGGATTAGAGGTGTGCTTTTTTCAGAGGAGGTGTGTAGTGAGAATTTTGGTTTCTTTAAAAACCCAATTATGTTATATGAATATGTTTTTATTTTAATCCCAGGTATGGGACATGGGTCTGCTTCAGTCTGACCACAGCTACTAACTGTAACTGTCTTGTGCTCTAGGAGGGGTGTGATTTTTTCACAGCTGCAAATAGTGCAATTCTGGGTACTCTGGAGAGGGTATAAATGTGAGAGCCCTGAGAGGGCCTGTGACAGCTGCTGCTCCCCCTGCTTCTGCCCCCACTGCTGCTGGTCCCTGCTGCTGCTGGTTCCTCCTGCTGCATTTGCTATTGCTGATTTGGTGGTTTGCTGGTTTACTGGATTATTGGATATTCTGACTAAGAACACTGGACTTGTCCCTAGGAACTGCCCCAATCAGCAGAAACTACTAAAAAGAGGTCTACACTCCCTTTCCCCTTTAACTTTCTTCCTAACCTACCTAGTGTTTGGAAATTGGAAGGAATTAGTGTGGAGAAGAATCTAGATATAAGAACCCAATAAAGTAGCCTTTAAAAGTATGCCTACAGAGGTGTACCACTGCAGGTAGACTTTGAGGTTTGAGAAACCTACATCATTCAAGTTGATTCTTTCTCTCTCTGCTTCCAACTGCAGACCAAGATATAAGATCTCAGCTACTGTTCTGATGGCATCTATACCTGCCTTCTGTCATGCCCTCCACAGCACACTCATAGACTCTACTGCTGTCTGAAGCAGTGAGTCCTCAATATGGCATGTGCTGGAGTTGGATCCAGGAATAAAACTCTCAGGTTAAACTCTGAACCCTGAGGACTGCAAGGAACCAACATTGAGGGAGAGTGTGTTGAAGGGACAAAAGTTGGAAATATTACCCAGTCTTGAATTTTTCATCTTTTAAGCTAGTAGAACAACTGTGCTTCAGTTCTGTGTCAACTTTTAAGCAAAGCTGTTTCAAGGAATGAAGCATCTTATTAGGCTTTTAGTTGCAAGTGACAGAAAGCTGCCTCTCTCAATCTGTCTCATACCGAGGTTTTAATAGGCACTGAAAGGATAATCAGGAGAAGCAAAGCGAAAGGACAGAGCAGTCATTGGATAAGGTCATTGGCTACCAGGCATTACTACTAGATTCTGTCTGATGTATTTGCAAGGTTCACAGAAGGCTCTTACTGGCAATATTTTGTACTAAGGCAGGAGTGACTGCAAATACAGTTTGTTTTTGTTTATGGAGTATGGAGTCTGAGTATTCTTCACCTTATGTAATTGCATTGGCTTTCAGAAATGTTCCAAGTCAGTGAGTGTGGTGGGTTGAATAGGAATGGCCCCCATCGACTCATGTGTTTGAATGCTTGGTCATAGGGAGCAGCATTATCAAGGGGCAGGGGATGACCTTATTAAAGTAGGTGTAATCTTTTTGGAGGAAGTGGATCACTGGGGGAAGATCTGAGATCTAAGAAGCTCAAGTCTGGCCAGTGTGTCAGGGCCTCCTTCTGCTGTCCTAGGATCAAGATGTAGACTTCTCAGTTCTTTCTCCATCACCATGTCTGTCTGCATGCCACCATGCTTCCTGCTATGATGATAATGTACTAAACCTCTGAGATTGTAATCCAGCCCCAATTAAATGTTTTCCTTCATTAGAGGTGCTGTTGTCATGGTGTCTCTGAACAGCAATAAAAGCCCTAACTGAGACAGTGAGGTATGTAACTCTCAGCCAGAATTTCCCTTAGAACAATCATCATAAATTGGCACATATCAAGTATCTTCTAATACAACACAGGATATATAGGAGGTTTTTGCTAGAAATTTTTTTTAAATTCCCAAACTAATTCTTTTTAAGCAACATTAAAAATTATTAACTATAGTTTACCTGTGTACAAATAAAGTAGAGCTAAGAAAAAAATTTAAAACTTGCTCAAGAAGTAGAAGTTAAGCCTACTACTTTCATATCATGTTCACTCTTAATACATTTCCACACATTGATTCCTTCTTCATCATTATAAATCCCAAATAAGGAGATTCTACATGTGTTGCAGTGCTTCCCTGTGATGTTATTTTGAAGGCCTTCTGGCTTTAGTGAGAATAGTACTTAGGAAAGAGAGATTACCAGCTATAAATGTTCATCAAATAATGAAAATGGAAGTTGAACAATTGCCTTGTCTTTGGTTATCCCATTAGTGAAAATACCTAATGAATCCTCTCCAGAGAACTAAATAATATATTTAATTTTTTTTTCTTAAAAATTATTTTAGGGGCTGGGAATACAGCTCATCTGTTAGGAATACATTCTGCTCCTGAAGAGGACCTGAGTTTGGTTCCCAGCATGTAACACCTCATAAGTGCCTATAACCCCAGCTCCAGAGGATTTAACAGTTCTGGCCTCCATGTCCATCTATACTGATAGACACCTGCATTCACATGCATAAACCCTCCATACTCACACATGCACACCTAAAATCATAATAAATCTTTTAAAAAATGTTTTAACTAGTCTTTGACGGGGAAAAAAATGTGCCTATAAATAACATTCTTGAGGCTACTTACCTCTACTAAGCTTCTATTTTTTTCCCAAAGAATTTTTCCTAAACAAGGATGTTCTTGCCGCCTTCCAGTCACTAAGAAGTCACTGAGATTCTGGGCTAATTGGCTACTTCTAGTCTCAGCTTCCTGTTCTCAACAGTGAGGAAATCAGCAGGATGCCTGCTGCCCAGGGACTTGATGATTCAGAAGGGAACACTCCACCTAACAAAAGCTTTTGTGTGCAACTTGTGAGTTGGTTGGTGGTCAGAGGTATTGTGCAATCCTAGAACTAATCCTACAGGATTAGTGAGAATTGGGGAAGAAAGAAACATCTGAAATTATTTTATAAAAACCTAACAGCAGAAAAGTCTAATGTTGAAAAAAAAAACATTGAGAGTTCAATGTAGACAAATTGTGATTTCCTCCACTGGCTGTGGTTATATAGTCTTGGGCAGGATTCATGTCTGGAACTCCCTGGGAATGAGCATTATCTTAAAAACACATCCAAAAGGCAATAGTAAAAGAGCCCATGCTAGTGGAAGTGACCTGCATAAGAAGGCCCTTCTGGTTTTGTACTTATAATCCTTTGTGTGGACCAGAACTCTGCCTGGGCAGGAATGAGTCGAAGACAGATGACCCCCATGTGAGTGAACAAGCCCTAGACGACCAACAGACTGGTGTCAGAGCACCCAGACAGGGAACTGGCCCATCAGCCTGGGGGTGGGAGGGTGGGTACCATAATGCACAGGGCAGGGGGTAGCACTCCTGAGACCATCGCAAAGACAACCCGGGACACCCAGTGATCCCAGGCACCTCTAAGAGGAACAAATAGGTGGTGGTGGAAGAGAAAGAGAAGCAGAAGGATGTGGGCACAACAAAGGGAGGAAGAATTGGAGACTGGAGGGTGGTGGGGAACACAGCCTGATATGAGTAACCAGTGATGCCACCTGGAAACATAGTGGGGTCCTGACCTATGCTGCCCCTGTTGGCCACATCTGGCTCCATAGCCCTGCAGTACAGGGCTCAGTACAAGGCAAGGCAGACATGCCTGATCTGGGCTGCTGCCAGGGGACATGTTGATGTTTGAGGGCTGTCTAGAACTGGTCCCATCCCTTGTCTGGGCATCCTGGAAGAGCTGGCCCTAGGGGTATGAGAGCAGGACAGTTGATCTCACCCCTACCCAGCTGCAGTACTCAGGAGAGGAACCCTGCACATCACCCAAGAAGCACAGTAGAGCTAGCCTTGGTTGCAGGACTTGCATGTGAGCCAGCCCCAAGGCTATGAGCATGGGAGAGCCAGTCTTGTCACTTGTTTCCCATGTGATGTCATGAACAAGGGAAAGATATGCCCCTGGCCTCTCCCTCCTTGCCACCATGCAGCAGGTGGGAGACCTGGCCTTGGGGTCATGAGAACAGGAGCGCTGTCCCTGACCTTCTTCTGTTGCAGCATATGGAGAGCAGGCCCTGACCCTCACCTGGACAGCACAGTAGAGCTGGCCCAGATGATGTGAGTGCAAATGAGCCAGCCTCGAAGGCATGACAATGGGAGAACAGGATCTGTCTCCTTGCTGGCTGCAGCACTGGATGGGCCAGCCAGAGCAGGGCAGGAGAGTTAAATATTAACTGGGAGAATCAATGGAGTGCACAAAGCTTGGTTGGATCTTAGTTTGAAAGCAACAATAATAAAATGTATTTGAAAGACAACTGCAAAAATATGGATCTAGAGAGCACTGAGTACTATCAGAAAGATATTAATTTGGGTGCATTAATGCTGTTATGAGGAGATTTAATATCTAAGGAATATGTACACCTTGCTCTGAAACAGTTTAATGAAGAGGAGGAACTTGGCAATGAATCTGTTGAATCTTAGGATTGGAATTTCTCTGTGTTGGAATTTCTCTTTTATTACTGCTTCAAAACCATTGCTTCTCATGAATCTATTTAAGCAATTTTTTTCCTATTTTAAATTTTGTTTGGCCATATGTGTCTTGGAATTTGTGTGTATCTTCTAAATTCCCATTTACAACAGACTTCACTGAAATCCAGAGGGTCATTAGGGAATGCTTTGAAAACTTAGATTCCAAAAAACTGGCCTGTACATTGCTGTGTAGACCAGACAGGCCTTGAAATGACAGAGATGCCCCTGCCCATTTGTCCAGAGTGCTTGGGGAAAAACATGCACCTGCCTATGATTTATTTGTTTTCTTAATGACTGATGTTGTTCTGACTGTGGTGCAATGAACTCTCAAGGTAGTGTAATTGGGACTTTCTTTTAGGGTAGTGATGCTAAATAGTTTCTCATGTCTATTGGCTATTTGTACTTAATTTGAAAAATTATCTGTTCATTTTATTAGCTTATTTATTGATTGAATTCTTTGTTTTCTTGTTATTTGGTTTTTGAATTATCTGTTTATTCATAATAGTCCTTTAAGACATATATAGCTAACAAAAAATTTCTGATTTGTTTAGGCTCTTCTCTTCATTCAGTTAAATGTTTCCTCGGTAGTACAGAAGTTTTTTAATTCCACAAAATCCCATTTGTTGAATTGTTGGTGTTATTTCCTAAGGCAATGGAGTCCTATTTGGAAAGATAACATTTTCTTCCATCATTTTTTATAACATTAAGGTCTTTGGATTGCATGCAAGGGGAGAGATAAGAATCTAGCTTCATTATTCTATATTTGACTGTCCAGGTTTTTTTTTTTTCAACATTCATTTATTTGTTCAAGTTACATCTCAAACATAGCCCCCTCTCAACTGTAGACAGAATGCTGTCTGAAAAGAACAAAACATGGAAGCAGGTAAGTCAACAGCCTAGCTCTGCCAAGACAAGGTAGGCAAGTCCTTCATAATTCCTACTTCACAATTAATGTCTGTCAGAGATACTGGGCCAAAAGGCTAAAGATAGATGCTCTAATGTATTAAGAGAAATTGGGGACTGTCTAGGTAGCCAATTGTCTGTCATTTCTTAGTTTTGGAAGCTACTGGCTCTGCACTTCCTGTATAATCTGATATATTTATCCTTTTCAGGTCTCTGATGTGGTTGAAGACTAGATAGAGTCTCACAGTTAAATTTTAAGTTGTTTAGGAATTAAAAGGATGTTCTAGGTCTAAGAAGATTTTTTTTTAAGTTGGTAATGCAAGTTAGGATGGAAACTGAGTTAGGTATAGAACTTTAAACTCATCAAGATATTTAAATAATAGAATATTCTTATTAGTTAATAGATAATAGAAGATTCTTTAGAATATTATTATTCATTAGGTAATAGAATATTCTTATTTGCCAAATACATATGGACTAGAGATTAGGAATGTTTGTTATAACTTATAATTTTCATAGTTGGTGTCTAGTTGCTCTTATTGCTTTGTATTGTATTTATTGTTATAAAAAATAACCTTTTATTGAACTAAAAGGGGGAGATGTTGAAGGGAGAAAAGATACCCCTTAAATTAAAAAAGGCAGATAGGAGGGTGAATAGTTACTTTTAAAAACATCTTCTTAGATCCAGAACACCCTCTTGATTCATGGAGATGGTTAGATAGTAGAATGTTAAAGTCAGGTGCCAAATACATATGGACTGGACATTGGGAATGTATGCTAAGCAATATAACTCTCATAATTGTGGCCTCTTTATTTCTGTTGTTTTGTATTGTATTTATTGCTTACATTTCAGCATTTGAATGGTATTATTTGCTCCCATTGAGTCCAAGATCCATTCGTCCAGGACTCTTACAGTGGTTCTTGGAGTAATGAGAGTACTGATGTTTTTCTTCTGAACCTCCATCTGGGGATGTGTTTTTCATTCATATTTTCATCTCATGGTCCCAACACGTTCCATCTGTGGTCTTTCTGAATATTGTGGGTAGAAGAGGAAAGAACGCACAAAGGCATGCTGTCCTTGTCTAGAGAGTGAATCTTCCCCTTATGGCTCCAGGCATATCCTGCTTACATTTCAGCATGTGAGTGGTGCCAAATAACCATCCCAGCTTGAAAAACAACTTTCAGTTAAACTCAGAATTAACATTCTTTTTGCATGGAAAAAGAGGCTAAATATTGACAATTGGCAGGTTCTACCCTAAATTGACATTTTCCACACTCCAGGTAGAGTTTCATATGATATGCATTTTAAAAATGATTCAATAAGCTGGCAAGATGGCTCAGCAGGTCTTGGCACTTGCTGCCAAGCCTGACATTCTGAATTTGATTCCTGGAACCCGCAGTGGAAGGAGAGAACTGACTCCAGCACTTAATTCTCTGATCTCTACACATATTCCTTGGTATGCCTCTCTTCTGCCTTAAATAAATAAATCTCTCTTTAAAAATTCACTATTTAACTGATAAGAGTATAAAATACCTGGGAGTGCAGATATAGACTGATGGAAGAAGAGTGGTTTGAATTTCCACTTGGGAATATGGAAAAACTGTGGTATTTTGCTGTTTTGTTTTTTACCAAAGTACATTAAAGTTTTTAATTTTAAAAGTAAGGTTGACTTATTGAAATGAAGGAGAAAAAGCACTAAAGCAAGGAGTAAGCCCTTTCTTGTATGAAAATCAAAGATTACTGAGTGAGTTGCATTAGTTGTACCTATCTGAGCCACACTTAGTGTGGTAGGACCAAACACAGCTGATACTGCAACTCATGGCTTGGTCATGTGACTTAGAATCTAGCTACCTAAGTATGATGAAGTACAATGCTGTCCTACTCCACTTAAACAGAGCAACCCATAAAAATATGCAAGAACAGCAGCAACCATAAAAGGTGAAGTTGTTTGACTGATACTCAGTCTTCATATCTACTCTTCCCAATCTTGGACAAGTCACTCAACTATGGGGATATGTTTTTGTTCAGTTAAGTTCATGGGCAAATCAAAAGACACTAGTAATGGAACTCAGCACAACATTCAGGGAATCCTATATCTAAATGGGATGTGTTTTCTCCATCTATGGTGATTAGAAGTTTTACCAGGAATAATATCCTGGGCTTGCATCTGTGTTCTCTTAGAGGCTGCATGAAGTATGCGAAGGATCTTCTGGCTTTTAAAGTCTCCATTGAGAAGTCTGATGTAACTCTTAATATTTCTGCCTTTATACTTGTTCCTTATCCCTTGTGGCTTTTCATATTCTTTCTTTGTTCTCCATATTTAGTGTTTTGATTATTATGTGGTGGAGATAATTTCTTTTTTTGGCTCAGTCTATTTGGGGTTCTATAAACTTCTTGTCTGTCTATAAGCATCTCTTTCTTTAGGTTGGAGGTTTTTTTTTTATGTGACTCTGTTGAAGATATTTTCTGGGCTTTTGATTTGGGAGTCTTTTCTGCTTCTGCAATTCCTATCAGGAGCTGACAGTCTCATGTCAAAGAATATTTAAAATAATAAAAAATTAATTCAAACAATATATTGGCACAGATCCATCCCTACAGAAGATACTAGAAGGTTAACTTCACCCAAGAAAACACAAGTAACAAATAATTCCTTTAATGTAGTATCGATACCTTCTACTACATAGCTAAAATCCTACTATAAGTGAATAGATGCCATATGTGTCCTTCTGAGTCTGGGTTAGTTCACTCAGGATGAGCTTTTCTAGTTCCATCCATTTGGCTGCAAATTGCATAATTTCATTGTTCCTGATAGCTGAATAATATTCCATTGTATAGATGTACCACAGTTTTTTGACCCATTCTTCGGTTGAGGGACAAATGGGTTGTTTCCAGTTTCTAGCTATTACAAATAAGGCTTCTATAAATATAGATGAGGAAACTTCCTTATGATTCCATGAAGAAGCATTTGGGTGTATTCCCAGAAGTTGTATGGCTGGGTCCCTACTCCCTGTTCTCTGTCATAAGTTTTCCATCTTCTGGTTTGTCTTGGTTTGCATTTTCTTTATTGCTTCTCTTTCCATTTTCAGCTCTTGAACAGTTTTATACATTTCCTTCTCTCACTTGATTGTAGCTTCTTTTATTTCTTTAAGGGATATATTCATTTCCACATTTCTTTAAGGGCTTTTTCCTCTTTCTTCATCTGCTTGATTACATTTTCCTGCATTTCTTTTTGGGATTTATTTTCTTACTTTAAGGCCTCTATCATTTTCATAACATCAGAGTTAAGATTGTTTTCTTGTGCTTTAGGTATGATATGGCATCCTCTGTTTGCTGATGTATGATAGATAGCTAGGTTCTTGTGGTGTCATGTGGCCTTTGGTTTTGTTGCGTTTGTTCTTATGCTGATCTCTAGCCATCTTGTTGTCCTTGGTGTTGAGTAGTTTCCCACTGGAACTCTCAGGTATGCAAGTAGAGCCCTGAGCCAGAGGCTGGATGCTCCTTGGAATGGCAGCCTTCTCTGGGCTGTTGGGTAGGGCTGCAGGCTGGATCCCAAGGAGAAGCCTAGAACTTACCTCTGCTTGCTCTGTTTCAGTTGGATTGGGATGGGAAGATTGGGGTGGGATTGGGGTTTCAGCAAGGGACTGTGGTGGGTGGTGTCTAACCTGTATGATCTTGAGATCCTTGGTCCTGGCAGCTTACCTCTAGAACTCAAGTAGACTCACGGACTGGAAGCAAAATCTCTATGTCATTCAGGCCTGGGAATCCTTACTAAGACAGTGGGCATTGTCTAGGTTGTTAGAAGCTGGCTGATTCACCTCAGGAATTCAGGTGGATTCATAGACCTGAGGCCAAATCTGTGTGTCACCAGGTCCAGCAATCTTTCCCAGGACAGCTGACAGAGGAACAGTGGCTGGCTCTTCCTGAAGTTCAAGAGTTCTTTTTGGGAAGTTGGGTATTACCAGCACTCATCTGGAAACTCAGTTGCAGTCTGTGTTTTGCAGTTGGCAGCCTGACCTCACAATTGCTCTGCTGTGACTGAGCTCAAGTTCCAGCTACTCAGGTACTGTCCTAGCTGGTCCCTGCCATCTTGGAACACTTACCCTGTGTTTTGAGTCATGCTTTGTAGTGTATTTTAAGAATTGGAAAGGACTCATTAAATCCTCTTACTGTTAAGAATCTTACTTGAGTCTCCTGTCAAGGTGTTCTAGAAAAAAATGGCTTCCTTTAGTACTTGCTCCTCCACAACTAAAAGAGATTTAGTCCTCCATAAAGTCATCTGGTTATCACTGTATCTGCTTGGGTCTCTGATTAGCTCCTCTTCCAGGACCTCTTCCCTCCTCCTGTATCACAAGTGAATGCATATATATCCGCCTGACCCCAGGCTCCACCTGACTCTCACAGTTTTGTGAACCTATATCCTGGATTGTTGGAGTCAATGACTCAGACTCTGGGTGACTTCTCCAGTATTTAATTTATATGAAGAGATTTTTTTTTCACAGATGCTACTTATTTGACTTATAGTACTCAGAATATAGACTCACTGGTTTTATACTCAGTAGCATGGTCTATGATATATGATAGAGAACCTCACTGATGACCACTGATACTAGAGTGTATGTTTGTAAGATGCTAATGGTGCTATCATCACCACAGAGCAAAGGGTAAGTACTCTTTTGGGGGAGGAAACGTAAATTTCAACTTGTTTTATTTGCCAGAGGTCCAGTTTTTGTGACTTCTGAGGAATTACAGCAAATCAAACCAAAAACTCAACAATTTTATGGATTTAAAGAAAAGGAGTAGTCTTAAGAAAAAGAAATTCTTTCTTCTGGCTAAAAAGGCTTCAAACAAACAATGGCATGTGAACAATACAAACTCAAGACTTCAGCTAGCATGAAGATAAGGAATTATTTTGTACCTAGCCATTTCCTAAAATTCCCTATTTTCCTTCTAAGTTCTTTCCTGTACTTGGTGTTTGTTTGTAGTCTAGATATTTCTTAAAAGTGTTAATTAAAATTCTCTCTGCAAAAGAAGACAATAATGCTGCTGAACCCACAAAAGGTACTGTTCTTTGCATGGTGTAGAAAGATTTTGATAGAGATTGAGTCAATGCAAGACCAGAAGTGGAAAGGAGAACCAGGGTACAAGCATCTGATTTTGCATCTGGTCTTGGACCTGGGGACATGGAAGTAGAGAGTGGTGACCAATAGCTGTCACCAAAAGGAAAGCAGGACACTAAAAGAGTCCTGGTAGTAAGAAAAGAAATTAAGGCTGCCTGGTAAAGTAACTTCTATGGTTTTAGGAAATACATTTATCAAAACACCCAGCTAGGTTGGCTCTGATTTGTAAACAGATAAAACTAGCAGCATATTTGGGGTTCTCAGGTTGCTGACAAAAATGGTCATGATGGGATTTTGTTGTGGGAAGATACACACATAAAAGCCACCTAAATAAATCCATTTGTCTAAAAGACATTCTGTGATTCCCAGGATCTATTCATCACACAAGAGAGACTCCTTCCAAAAAGACAAAAAATGTGCTAAGGTGTGGTCCCTTTCATAGTGTAGAGTCTCATATGCTTTATGATGCCTCTTAGATTACCTTAGGAAAGGATGAGCAGAAAGAGGTTGTGTAAAGAGTCCCCAGTGAGGGCTACCATGAAGACAAATGGTTAATGTCTCTTCTTCCAGCTGCTCAGTTAATTACTGTCATGGAAAACATCTTGAGGGAAAACACTGCATACAGTTATTAGCAATTAACCCTCAACTTTAAAAAAAAATCATACTTCTTAGTAATAATAGAACCATGCCCAGCTAGCCTAATTACCATTTCCACACATCTTTATTGTCCCCCCTGAAACTTTGATATAGTATATGTTACCAAAACTTTAGGACATCAAGATGAAGATGTTTACACTGTTAAATGTAAAATGAGGTGGAGAAGCTAGACATGGGGTAGGAGCATAATGTATGTAGTAATAAGGTAATTCTCCAGCATGCAATAGGCTCAGATATGTGACCCAGAATAGCTTATCTCTCAGTGTTATTACAATCAAGTCCACATGGTGTGAACAGTAGATGGGACTAAAAGGTGGAACAGGGAGCAGAGAGAAAACCAAAACATAAAATACAAACATGACATGGCTTGGGTATGGCTTGGTTTTTTTTTTTTCTTTTTTTTTTTTTTTACTTTATTTTTTATTTCTTCAAGTTACATCTCAATTGAAATCCCCTCCCTACCCCGCCTCCAGTCCCACCCTCCCACCCTCTTCCGCCTCAACCCACCCATCCCCTTCCTTTTTTTTTTTTAAGTTTAAGATATATCTTTTCCCCCCAACAGCTCCCCCTTTCAATCCAACAAATGGCTCTTACTCTTATAATAATAAATACAATACAAAACAACAGAGGTAATTAGGCCAAAAATATGAGAGTTATATGGCTTGGCATACAATCCCAATGTCCAGTCTATATGTATTTGGCACCTGACTTCAACATTCTACTGTCGACCTATCTCCATGAGTTTAAAGTTCTATATCCAACTCAACTTTCATCACAATTTAAAAAGCATCTTCTTAG
>CAJQZJ010031840.1:1306959-1352044 GCA_907164525.1 Lophiomys imhausi
CACACACACACACACACAAAGGTATGCACACACCAAAGGAAACCTATGAGGTTAAAAGACAGCCTTCAAGAATCAATTTTCTCCTTTAACCATGCAATATTTTTTTAACCTTCCAGAAGACTCTGTGAGCCTTGTAACCTTCCCAACAGCCTTTAAACCTCGTAAGTCCCATTATGTTTCTGAACCTTGTAAATTTTCTTTATTTCCTGAGTCTTGTGATCCTCCTTCCTGCCAACAAGCAGGGATTCTTTAGATTAATAGCAATGGCTGTACAACAGGGCCTCAGCCTTAATCTGAGCTTAAATTTCCAAGCAATCCTCATGGTGCTTCCTGTCTTCTTATGTGTACTTGAACAGATGGGATAGAGACCATTTGGGTTTGATGGGTACTTCCACTTATTTACTTGTTGTGACAGACTTTGCCTGAGGAGATGCAATATATACACATCTCTAGACAGGAATCCTACTACAGACAAATATATGCATACCACCCAAGTTCAACCTGATGAACTAATGAGTTTTATTGGGATTGCTTACAGGAATATGGGTGACATGTTACTCAAAGTAGCAGAAATGACTCAAAGACAGCTTTATCGCCAAAGCTCACCCCAGCATGGGTGACAGCTCACAAAAGCTGGGAACCTGTAGCACACTGCACAGCCTGCAGGCAGGTGATCAAGTTTGGGAGTGTCCTCTCCACGTGGCTCAAGTGGTCTGAGCCTCTGTCCGGCAGCACCTTTGGCCTTTGTTTCTCCTGCGCTGCTTCTCTGAACTATGCTACTTTCAGGCAATTTGGCTTGTCTGCGAGTCTTCTTTGTGTGTTGGCTTGTTTGAGAATGACTGACTCTCAGCAAACCTACTGTTTACCCTTTGGGAGGGAGGAGCCTAGTTAATTCACTCAGTTTCAGAAACTTCCTGGAGCTATTTTGAATGGTTTTGTTCCTTTCTTAGTGAGGTTCTCTGCAGGATGGAAGTTTCTATCTCAGAAGAAGCTGCTGCAAAACACTTATTTACAGTGCTTTCTCAGCTATAGGCTCCTGTAAAATCCTCTTCTTATTCATCCATATTGAATTAGAAAGGGAAGGTACATTATCAGATTGTTGTTTTGATCATTTCTGGGTATGATGCTTGCTTTACAAAAGATAAGCTAATGGGGAGTTGTTGGTAAGGCTTTGCTGCTCTATCCTAAATGTCTGGGCTGGACATTTTCCACAACCCAGAACATATCATTCTGCTTGGCTCCATTCTGCACTTCTCAGATGTATTGAACTTCCTTAGCAACATCATTTGTAGTGACATTGTTTGGATATGATCAGTTACCCAAGGTAGTAATGTGCAAAGAGAGGGACTTCAGAACATAAACTGTGCACTTATTGATAACCTACTATAGAAAGATAGATGAGGACTTTAGTAAGTTGAGATCATGTAGTATAGAAATAGTAGGAGACAGCACCCCACTTTCAGCAAAGGATTTGCCATAGTGTCAGACAGCCAGTTAAAGAGAGTAGATCTGACAGGCGTATACATAAAATTCTATTGAGGAGCAATAAATTTTTCTTTTGATTTTTCGAGACAGGGTTGTGTTGTGTAGCCTTGGCTGTCCTGGCACTCACTCTGTAGACCATGCTGGCCTTGAACTGAGAGATGTGCTTGCTTTTGCCACCCTCCTCCTGCCAAGTGCTAGGATTAAAGTCATGAACTGCCTCCTTGGGCAATTATAGACAGCTGTGAACTGCCAGGTGGGTGTTGGAATTTGAACCCAGGTCCTTTGGAAGAGCAGCAACCAGTGCTCTTAACCTCAAAGCCATATTTAATCCTATAAAATTATGTTTTAAATGTATCTGAGACAATACAATATCTAAGGTAGATGGCATGAAATTCTGGGAAATTTGCAAACATATAGAATTAAGCAATATACCCTGAACAACCAATAAGTTAATGAAAAACTGAAAGGAAAATTGAAGATATCTTGTGACAAATGTTATACACATAAGATATCAAACTACTAGTGTGTCATAAAAGCTATTTTAATAGGCAAGTTTAAAATAGTACTTGCTTCCAACAAAAAGGAGAAGTATATTAAATGAAAAACCTAATATTATACATAAGAAGACCAGGAAAAGAATAAAAAAGCAACTCAACATTAGTGAGCAGGAACAAAATAGAGATTAGAAGAAAGCAAGGTAAGTGGCTAATAAAACTAAGGATTGGTTTCTTGAAAAGATAAAAAATTAACAAACCTTGAGCTAAGCTAAGTGACAAAACAAAGAAAACAAAGATGTCTCAAATATGTAAAGTCAGCAATGAAAAAAGAGTCATTACAATGGACACTACAGAAATACCCAGGCCTGTATGAGAGTATGATGAATAAATATACTCAAAAAATGGATAACAAGAACAATGGATGCATTTGTACAAGAAGGCCACCAAATATGAATCAAGTAGAAATAAAGTTTTAGGAAATCCAAGAACAATATTAAACCATGAATAAAAAGCCTCTCAGCAAAGAAAATCTGTTCTTGATGTTACATTCCATCAAGCATTTAAAGAGAAACTACTATGAAGCTTTCTGAAAAATCTTACAGACACTTGTAAAGAGGGGGACCATACCAAACTAGTATTATAAGTGAAAGCAAGCAGTAAGCCACTTAAGAGATAATGCAATTGGTAAAGCCAGCAGGAGGCCTGGAGGTTGATCTTTGGCACTCAACCAAAAAAGCACAACCTGGTGATTCATCACCTAATGCCAGATGATACCCAAAGAAGAAAATTAAGAAATAATATCCCTGATGACTTTAGATGTACATAGTCTTAATACAGTACCATAAAACAGAATACAGCAGCACATTAAACATATTCATGATGGGGGAGATCAGCAGCACTGGCTGCTCTTCCAGAGATCCTGAGTTCAATTCTCAACAACCACATGGTGACTCACATGCATCTGTAATGGAATCTGATTCCCTCTTCTGGTGTGCATGAAAACACAACTCTCATATACATTAAATACATGAATAAATCTTTAAAAAATATTCATGACCCCGCACCACCTCATCTCATGTCTCCAAGACTTAAACCCTATTACTTAGGTTAGCTCCCCATTCTCCCTGCCCCCCACCTACTCCTGGTCTTCCCAGTGATCTGGGACTCTCCCAGCTTTGCTGGGCTGAGGGAAGACCCTTCAAGCACCATCTTCTGGACCTGTGCCACCTAGGATCACTGACCTTAAATCTCTTCATCCCCTGTACAACCAATATGGAAATCAGTCTGGCTCTATCCGAGATATCTTGGAATAGCTCTACCTCAAGACCCAGCCATACACTCCTGGGTATACATCAAAATGATTCCTCACCAAACACCATGGACATCTCCTCAATTATGTTCATAGAAGCTTTATTTGTAATAGCTAGAAACTGGAAACAATCCAGATATCCTTCAACCGAAAAATGGATAAAATTTTTTTTTTAAAAACCTGTGGTATATTTACACAATGGAATACTACTCAGCTATCAGAAACAAGTAAATCATGCAATTTGCAACCAAATGGATGGAACTAGAAAAGTTCATCCTGACTGAGCTAACTCACACTCAGAAAGATACACATGGGTATATTCACTTACAATTGGATTTTAGCCATATATTACAGCATAACTATCCTACAATTAACAGATCCAAAGGAACAGAAACATGGACTTTGTTACCTGTTAATTGGACACTTCACCTAGTGGAGTTGCTATGTAGGACCCCAGTGCAATAGGAAGCTCTTAGCCCTCATATGACTGATGAACTGAGGGGGGATGATATGTGTGGGCATCTCACATCAAAGAAGTAGGATAGGTGGGAGAGGTGGTAGATTGTTAGAAGGTGAGACCAGGAAAGATGGAAGGAGGAAATTGTTATAAAGATGCAACTTGAATTAATAAATAAATGTAAAAAAAAATTCATGAACCAAAAATAAGTGATCTTTATTCTAGGGATAAAAGGACAAGTTAACACATGGAAAAAAAGAAATGTGCACATTTACAAAATTAAAGACAATCTTCTCAGATTCAGATATATTTGGCAAGACTTCACCCGCTTTCATTACAAAAGCTCTTAACAAAAGAGACCTAAGAATGAGTCTCAGCACAAAGCTCCCATCTCACAGGCCACAGCTCTATCATACTCAGTGCTTAGAATCTGAAAGCTTTGCTTCTAAGTTCAATACAAGGATGTCCTTTTTCATCTTCACTAGTCAACATAGTACTGGAAATCTTATACAGAGAACAGGGCACAAGAAAGACAGAAAAGAATTCCAAAGTGAAAAAATAAAAGAAAATATTGCTGCTTTCAGGTGACTAGATAGGTAGAAAACACTGATGACGTCCAGATTCAACTGTTAAAAGTAATAAGCAAATTCAGTAGAAATGATAAACACATAAGCAGTGGACAGAAGTCATAGTTTTTTTACTGTAACAATGAGATGTAAAAAGAAACCAAGCTAACAAAACCATTGTCATAAGCTACCCAAAGCAAAGCACTTAGAAATGCATCTACCAGGAAGGTGTACTGTATTTTCTGTGAATACTATGAAACAATGATGAAATACACTGAACATGGTACAGATAAACAGTAAAGATATTACATGAACATCAACAGAAAGCCTAGTTTGAGGGATGGCAAGATTGTTAACCAGGCAAAACCTCTTGCGAGGGATTGGGATTCCTATGATCCAAGTTTCATCCCCAGACCACATTTTGGAAGGAACACATTGACTAGTGAAAGTCCCATTGGCCTCTACATTTATGCCATGACACAAGTAGGACAAATAAACACACATACACACACACACAGAGAAAGAGAGAGAGGTTTATAATAATAAATATAAGAAAATGTCTATAATCTCTGAAAAATTCTGATATCTTTTTGTAATACTAAAATTTATACCAGATTACCAAAAGCCTACATGGCTAAACCAATCTTAAAGGCAAAGGCTGAAACCAGAGACGTAATAAGTTCCAACGTTAGTGAATGTAATACTTGAAAATAAAGCTTTAATAAACTAACCAGCATGATATTGCCATAAGGTCAGACATTCATACCAAGGAAAAAGAGTAAAGAGTGGAAAAATAACCTAAAAGCTTATCATCTGTTGGGAAAAAATTGTTAGATTACATTGGGTGCCATTTGTAGAAATAAGTAGTTAAATTGTCTAACAGTATTTATATCATATTTAATTGGTTGGCAGCCATTAATCCTTATCCAGACATTATAAATAAATACACAGAGACCCCATGGATTTTAACAAGCCTAGGCCTGAATTGAGCAATCCTAGCCTATCTAAGCTAGCTCTTAATTCTATTACCCAAATATGACCCCATATATACATACGTCCCCTTGGACTGCCATTATCTACAATATGCCGATGTTCCTGGCCATGTGGAATGAGGTTCGTTTTTCTATCCCATGGTGTGTTTCCTCCTTCCTGCTGCTCCTGGCTGGAATGAGCAAGAGTCTCTGTGTGTGCCCAGAGTTCTTGTTCTGATCTCAGGAAGTCCAACCTTCCTATACTCTTTCTGCCCAGCTAATTGGCCATAAGCGACTTTTATTAACCAATCAAGAGAATGCCTCAGAAGGGTCAGTAACCAGATCTCAGCATTGAATTCAATGTATCAGAAACAATATTAGACCTTCCCCCCAACAAGCATCAGCTGATTTTCTACAAAAATAACAAGAACACAAATGGGGGAAGTTTTTTGTTCAGTAAATTATATTGGTACAACTGGATTAGAAAATACCAAAGAGTGAAATTCAAATCTTGCCTCACACCATATATAAAGGCCAAGTCAGTGGTCTTAGGAGGTGGCTCAGCTGTTAAAGTTCTTGCTATGCAAGCATGAAAAACCAAGCTAGATCTTAGCTCCTGTGTAAAAAAAAGCCAGCAAACCTACAAGCTCTATAGTCAGTGTCTCTCTAGCAATCAATCATTAAGTTAATTGGTTTTATAAAGCTGAAGATCAGTTGAGGAAGGCACCTGTAATTAACCTCTGGCATCCACACACAATTACACATACACCTGTGTATATTGCAGAGGCCCACCCACCCAGCCACATCCACCTATACACTATATACACATCACACCATACACATACACAGACACATACACACACACACACACACACACACACACACACACACACACACACACACTCACACACACACACAAACCATATATCCATTAACCACACTGTAAAAAAATGGCTAATTAAATTATTTAACAGTATTTAGATTATCATTAATTGATTGGCAGCAGTTAATCCTTAACCAGTTATTAAAAATGAGCACACAGACAGCACATGGATTTTAACAAGCCTTGGCCTGAAGTGAGCAGTCTTGGCCCATCTAAGCTAGCTCTTAATTCTTTTTCTGAATAAAGCTCATGTAATATATATATACATCCCCTGGGCTGTTATTCTCCATGCTAGGTCGATGTTGCAGGCCATGTGGAGTGATGTTCTTTTCTCTATCCCATAGTGTGTGTCCTCCTTCCTGCTCTTTGCTACTTGTCTTCGAGGCTTCTCCTACTTCATCTACTGGAGGCTTCTTCTTGACACTGCTTCTGGCTACTGGAGGCTTCTTTCAACCAAGGCTTTCTGCTTCAGAAGCCCTCGCCTTAGTCCTGCCTACCTCTGTCTTTGCCCAACCTCATGCCTCAGTGTTAATTCAACCAAACAGAGATTGCCTCAGAAGGGGCAGTAACCAGATCTCAGCATTGAAATCAGCCTATCAGAAACAATGTTATTAAATCTCTCCAACATCCCCCCCCTTTAAATCTAACAAAAGGCTCCTTTTCTTTCTTTTTTTTTTTTTTGCACATTTTAATTTTAGCCTCTTTTTATTTTGGACATATTTTATATCTGGACAACTATAGTGCTATCCAAAAGGATTATCCATAAAGTCAGTTAAAGAAGTTAAAACCATAGCATTCCGACCTAGGGGATAAGTACACATTTATGGGCATGTACATAGACATTACATTTACATATTTTTGTACAGAATGATTAATATACTGAATAAAATCAAGGCAAATATTAGTAGACAGGGAATAATTCGGTTCCCAGGACACATCCACATACAAAGATACCTAATTTTTCACCTAGTAGATATTCTTTGTTTCTCTTTTATACTATACTTTGATACATTATTTACACTACAAAATTGGTGCTAAATTTAAGAAGAAAGATAACAGATTTTTTTTTAAATACTTTATTTTTTTTCTTCAAGTTACATCTCAGTAACAAACCCCTCCCTATTCCCCCTTCCTATCCCGCCCTTCCAACCTCTTCCCTCCAGAAGTTTCCCCTTTCAGTCCTACAGATGGTTCCTTCTCTTATAACAGTAAGTATTATACAAAACAATAGATATAAATATGCCACATTTATGAGAGTTAAATGGCCCAGTATACCTTCCCAATGTCCAGTTTATACATATTTGGCCCCTGATTTTAACATTCTACTATCTAACCAACTCCATGAGTTTAAAGGTCTATATGTGACTCAACATTCATACTATCTTGCAACACACTTTTAAGAGTATCTTCTTAGATCTATAACACCCTCTTGATTCCTAAACAATTCAAAATTTAACTATGAGACTCTAGCTGTCTATTCTTCAACCACCTCAGGGACCTGAGAGGGATAAATATATTTGCTTATATAGGAAGTGCAGGGCCTGCAGCTTCCAAAACTAAGAAAGGACATACCAATGACTGCCTGGACAGTTCCCATTTTCTCTCCATACATTCCAGCATCAGTCTTCAGCCTTTGGGTCCTGTTTCTCTGACAGACATTTGTTGTAGAGCAGGGATTATGAAGGACTTACCTACTCTGTCTTGGCAGAGTTAGGCTGTCTACTTCCCTGCTACCAAGTTTTGTTCTTTTTGGACAGCAGTCTGTCTGCAGTTGGTGCAAGGGGTTTTTTCATGCCAAGAGAAAGGCTTGCCACTAATTCAACCATCTTACAGTGGAGGTTCTTCGATGCTTATCTTCTACTTGGAGTAGAATACGGGGTGCTGTCAGGCGCTGATATGTCTCGATATCAAAAAAAAATCTTGATTTAAGATAACATCTTTGAATGCCATATTCTGCAGATCTCTTGGGGTTTTTGAAGATGCCCTACCCATCTCTTGTATTTAGATAAGCAAATGTTGCTTGTCTCTTAGCAACTTGATTACTGGGTAGTTTAGAGAATATCTGTGATAGACTGTCATAGTAGCTAACAATGTGACATGTTTGCATGACTAGGAGTTTGTTTTAACTATCCTAGACCATTTTAGACGGTTGGTATCAAGAGGTCAGAGCTTCACATTTTATTTTTAAGTATCTCTAGGTATGATACCATTAGGAAGCGTTACCTTTAAATTTGTATCAATATACAAAGATCTATTCAATTGTGGTTAAATATACTCTTAATTATGTATCAATATACCAAGATCAATGCCTATGTAGCCCAATATAATCTTACTATTATGTCCATATGCAAGGGTCAATACCACTGTGGCCAACTATAATCTTAATTTTGTATCAATATACAAAGATCAATACCGATGTAATCCAATACAATCTTATTTTTGCACAATAAACAATGGTCAATACCACTTTAGCCAAATAAACTACTAATTTTGTATCAATATACAAAGGTATAAGGGCATATTCAATAATCTGCCCCTTCTTCTTGGACCTTCCTGTGCTATGTCTATATCTCATTTTTCTCAAGCCCATGCACTCCTACTTAGGAGAGGAAGAAGGATACAGAAAAGGAAAATTAGGAATTCCCTGGGGCTAACCTCCAAAACCCATTAAGACAGGACCATTTATCAGCTTGTAGTCTCTTCCCCTACATAACAGAGTTTTCAGTTATCCTTCAAATAACCAAAAAGAAGGGCGGAGAAACACCCTCCCCACCCTCTGGGCATGGGACGTCACTCTCTTAAAGTGACTTCCTGCTGATTTGGGTCGTAGTAGACCTGTTTGGGGCCGAACCCAAATGGAAAAAATGGTTAAAAATGTTAGTACACTCCTTTTATGTTCAGTCCTTCTGTTCTCAGCTGTTTAGATGGCCTAAGGGGTTTGTAGGCAGAAGCTGATCTTGCAGGTTTCACTGAGGTTCCTGTCGGGGCATTGTGTAGAGGTGAGCGGTCCTAGTGACATTGGATTGCAGTGGTGGTTGCAGGCCCCCGATGGAGACAGCTATTGAGGAAGTCTGCCAGGCAGAATCAACTGGGTCACTCATCCTCCTTGGTGCCTGATTCTGCTCTCTGCTGAGGATTCCGCTGTCCGCCGACCCCAGGCTCCCCTAATGGACACTTCGATTCTCCTGGAACGATAAGAACAGAGCCCTGCCCCAATCCCAACCCTAGGACAATTGCCCTCTTTTTTGGGGGGGGATGGGGGGGGCTAGGTAGTACTTCTCCTGAAGCAAATTTGGCCTTCTGACAACATACAAAGCGTTATCTTTCAATCCGGGTTAAAGAAGAAATCATTCTGTCACCTTGGAGCTAAACCAGCTCTAGTGTATATATTTTGAGATCCCAAAGGACAATCTGCCTGCATCGAGAAGGCCATTTGTAAGTAGCCTCCAAACCTAGGTCCCTCCAAATCCCATGTGTGTGTCTCTGAACTCTAATTATTGGGATCAGGGACCTGTGTTTCCCATCTGAAGGGATCAAAGATGTGTTCCACCACTCCTGGATCGAAGTCTTTCTCTATTTAGAGTTTGCCCTGCATCAGGCTGCCCCTGAGCTCCGGGATCTGCCCATTTCTGTCTCCAGTGTGCTGGGAGCTGGGACCAAGGGTGTACTCTTCTTGAATGGTGGGACCAAGAGTATGCACCCTCACCACCCCGCTCCGTGTGACTCCAGAATACATAAGACCACCAACTCTACGGTGTTCTCCCCCCCTCCCCCCCGTCTCCACTGAAGTCAGAGGCATGGACCAATACCACAATTCTCTTGTATTTTACCTTAGCTCCATGTCTTCTCTACACCTGGAGGTCTGCAAAACCAGGCCGAATGGCTGTATCCTCTATTCCATTCACAGTGTTTCAGCCCTGCCCCCTGCCTTTTTTTTTTTTTCAGTTAATAAATTTATTTGTTTGTTGCTTCAGGTTACATCCTTATCATATTGTCCTCTATTCCCGCTTCCCAGCCCCACCCTCCCATGCTCTACCCCCTGACCCTTCCGTCTTGTTCCTCTGTGGTGGAGTGTCCCTGCCTAACAGTCTCTCACCACAGATCAGGAGTCATATGAGGGACAAGAGCCTCTTCATTCACCGGGTGCCTACGATGCAGTATTGCCAGGGAATGGTGTCTCATTGCTACTGGGGGAATACTAAAAAAAAGACCAACAAACCCACAAAAACAAAGAATATCAACAAAAAAAGAGAAGAAAAAGAGAAGGGAAAAGGAAAAAGAAAAAAGAAAAAAAGAAGGAAAAAGAAAAAGATAAAAAAAAATAAAAATTATGTCCTTGTTCCTTTTGGTGTGTTGGTTGTAGTACAGATATCCTGTATGATATAGTTAAAATCCTACTATAAGTGAATAGATGCCATGTGCATCCTTCTGGGACTGGGTTAGCTCACTAAGGATGAGCTCCTCTAGATCCATCCATTTGGTTGCAAATTGCATGATTTCATTGTTTCTGATAGCTGAGTAATATTCCATTGTATAGATGTACCACAATTTTTTAATCCATTCTTCAGTTGAGGGACATCTGGATTGTTTCCAATTTCTAGCTATTACAAATAAGGCTGCTATGAACATAGATGAGGAGACTTCCCTATGTCTCTGTGAGAGGTCCTTTGGGTGTATACCCAGAAGTGGTATGGCTGGGTCCTGAGGCAAGGTTATTCCTAGATTTCTAAGATATCGCCAGACAGATCTCCATAGTGGTTGCAGAAGTCTGCACTCCCACCAGCAATGGAGTAGGGTTCCTCTTTCTCCACACCCTCGCCAGCATGCACTATCATTTGAGCTCTTTATCTTAGCCATTCTAACAGGTGTTAGGTGGAATCTCAGGGTCATCTTGAGTTGCATTTCTCTGATGATTAAGGATGTTGAACATTTCTTCAGGTGTCTCTCAGCCCTTAGGGATTCCTCCTTTGTGAATTCTCTATTTAGCTCCATCTCCCATTTTTTGATTGGATTATTTGGTTTCTTGGCATTTAGTTTCTTCAGTTCTTTGTAGATTTTAGATAATAGCCCTCTATCAGATGTGGGGTTGGTGAAGATTTTCTCCCAGTCTGTTGGTTGCTGTTTTGTTTGAATGAAAGTGTCCTTTGACTTACAGAAGCTTTTCAGTTTCATGAGGTCCTATTTATTGATTGTTGATCTCAGGTCCTGAGCTGTTCGTGTTCTGTTCAGGAAGTTGTCACCTGTGCCAATGAGTTCGAGGGTTTCTCCTACTTTTTCTTCTAGTATCTTTAGTGTGGCTGGCCTTATGTTAAGGTCTTTGATCCACTTGGAATTAAGTTTTGTATAAGGTGATAGGTATTGGTCTAATTTCATTCTTTTGCAAGTGGACATCCAGTTGGACCAGCACCATTTGTTGAAGATGCTGTCCTTCTTCCATTGTGCCGTTTTGGCTTCTTTGTCAAAGATTAGTTGGCCATAGGTGTGTGGATCCATGTTTGGGTCTTCAATTCGATTCCATTGATCCACTGGTCTGTTTCTATACCAGTACCATGCTGTTTTTATTACTGTTGCTCTGTAATACAGCTTGAAATCTGGGATGGTGATACCTCCAGATGTTTTTTCATTGGACAGGATTGATTTAGCTATTCTGGGCTTTTTGTTGTTCCATATGAAGTTGAGACTAGCTTTTTCCAGGTCTATAAAGAATTGTGTTGGTATTTTGATAGGAATTGCATTAAATCTATATATTGCTTTTGGTAGGATAGCCATTTTTATTCTGTTGATCTTACCTATCCATGAGCATGGGAGATCTTTCCATCTTCTAAAGGCCTCTTCCATTTCTTTCTTCAGGGGCTTGAAGTTCTTGTTATATAGGTCCTTTACATGCTTGGTTATAGTTACCCCCAGGTATTTTATGTTGTTTGTGGCTATTGTGAAGGGGGTTATTTCCCTTATTTCTTTCTCGGTATATTTGTTTGTTGTATAAAGAAGGGCTTCTGATTTTTTTGAGTTAATTTTGTATCCAGCCACCTTGCTGAAGTTGTTTATCAGCTGTAAGAGTTCTTTGGTGGAGTTTTTGTGGTCGCTTATGTATACTAACATATCATCTGCGAATAGGGATAATTTGACTTCTTTATTTCCAATTTTTATCCCTTTGATCTCCTTTAGTTGTCTTATTGCTCTAGCAAGGACTTCAAGTACTATATTGAAGAGATATGGTGAAAGTGGACATCCTTGTCTTGTCCCTGAGTTTAGAGGAAATGCTTCAAGCTTCTCCATTTAATTTGATGTTGGCTACTGGCTTGCTGTATATTGCCTTTATTATTTCTAGGTATGGTCCTTGTATGCCCGTTCTCTCCAGAACTTTTAGCATGAAGGGGTGTTGGATTTTGTCAAATGCTTTTTCTGCATCTAGCGAGATTATCATGTGGTTTTTTTCTTTCTTCTTGTTTATGTGGTGAATTATGTTGATAGACTTTCGTATATTGAACCATCCCTGCATTCCAGGGATGAAGCCTACTTGATCATGGTGTACGATACTTTTGATGTGTTCTTGAATTCGGTTTGCTAGTATTTTATTAAATATTTTTGCATCTATGTTCATGAGGGAGATTGGTCTGAAGTTCTCTTTCTTTGTTGGGTCTTTGTGTGGTTTAGGAATCAGAATGACAGTGGCCTCATAGAATGAGTTTGGCAGTGATCTTTCTGTTTCTATGTGGTGGAAGAGTTTGAAAAGTAATGGTGTTAGTTCCTCTTTGAAGGTCCGGTAGAATTCCATGCTAAAGCCATCTGGCCCTGGGCTTTTTTTGGTTGGGAGATTATTAATGACTGTTTCTATTTCCTTGGGTGTTACTGGGCTGTTTAAGCTGTTAATCTGATTTTGATTTAGTTTTGGTAGGTGGAAATTATAGAGGAAATTGTCCATTTCACTTAGGTTTTCAAATTTAGTGGAATATAGATTTTTAAAGTAATGCCTGAATATTTTCTGGATCTCCTCAATGTCTGTTGTTATTTCTCACTTTTCATTTCTGATTTTGTTGATTTGGGTTCTTTCCCTTTGCCTTTTAGTTAATTTGGCTAGGGGTCTTTCTATTTTGTTGATTTTCTCAAAGAACCAACTCTTGGTTTCATTGATTCTTTGTATAGTTCTTTTTGATTCTAAGTTGTTGATTTCAGCTCTAAGTTTGATGATTTCCTGTCTCTGCTCTTCTTGGGACTGTTTGTTTCTTTTTTTTTCCAATTCACCCAGCTTAGCTGTTAGTTCACTAATATGAGCTGTCACAATTTTGTTTTTGAAAGCACTTAGTGCTATGAACTTTCCTCGTAGCACAGCTTTCAATGTATCCCATAGGTTTGGGTATGTTGTGTCTTCATTGTCGTTGGATTTTAAGAAGTCTTTGATTTCCTTCTTTATTTCTTCCCTGACCCAGTGGTCATCCAGTAAGGAGCTGTTCAATTTCCATGTGTGTGTAGGCTTTCTGTTGATTCTTTTGCTGTTTGAAGACCAGCTTTATCCCGTGGTGGTCTGATAAGATACAAGGTGTTATTTCAATTTTCTTGTATCTATTGAGACTATCCTTGTGACCAACTATGTGGTCAATTTTCGAGAAGGTTCCGTGGGGTGCTGAGAAAAAGGTGTATTCCTTTGTGTTTGGGTGAAACGTTCTGTAGATATCTGTTAGGTCCATTTGTTTCATGATCTCTGTTAGACTCAATATTTCTCTGTCTTCTGTCTTGATGATCTGTCCTTTGTTGTGAGTGGGGTGTTGAAGTCTCCCACTACTAATGTGTTGTGATCGACGTGTGCTTTAAATTTTAGAAGTGTTTCTTTTACGAAAGTAGGTGCCTTTGTATTTGGGGCATAGATGTTCAGTATTGAGATTTCCTCTTGATGAATATTCCCTTTAATGAGTATATAGTGTCCTTCTTTGTCTTTTTTCATTAACTTCAGTTGGAAGTCTGTTTTGTTTGATATTAGGATGGCTACTCCAGCTTGCTTCCTGGGTCCATTTGCTTGGAAAACCTTTCCCTAGCCCTTTACTCTGAGGCAGTGTCTATATTTCGTAGTTAGATGTGTCTCTTGTATACAGCATAAGGAAGGGTCTTGCTTGCGGATCCACTCTGTAAACCTATGTCTTTTTATTGGGGAGTTGAGTCCATTGATGTTGATGGATGTTAGTGACCTGGGGTTGTTATTTCCCATTAGTTTGGTATAGGTGGTGGTCCTGTGCCTCTTTTGGTTTAGTTGCTGATGGGTTTTCTATTCCCTTTGTTTTCTTGAGTGGAGTTTTCTTCTCTGGGTTGGGATTTTCCTTCTAGGATTTTCTGTAGGGCTGGGTTTGTGGGTAGATATTGTTTAAATTTGATTTTGTCATGGAATATCTTGTTTTCTCCATCTATGTTGATAGAGAATTTTGCTGGGTAAAGTAGTCTGGCTGGGCAACTATGATCTCTCAGGACTTGTAGTATATCTGACCAGGCCCTTCTAGCTTTTAACGTTTCTGGGGAGAAGTCAGGTGTAATTCTGATGGGTCTGCCATTGTATGTGACTTGACCTTTTTCTCTTACAGCTTTTAATATTCTTTCTTTGTTCTGTACATTTGGAGTTTCAATTATTATGTGGCGAGAGGAGTTTCTTTTCTGGTCTAATCTGTTTGGTGTTCTGTATGCCTCTTGGGTTTTTATTGGCATCTCTTTTTTCAGGTTTGGTAAGTTTTCCTCTATGATTTTGTTGAAGATATTTCCTGGACCTTGGAGTCGGGAGTCCTCTCTTTCCTCTATACCTATAATTCTTAGGTTCCATCTTTTCATTGAGTCCTTGATTTCTTGGATGTTGTGGGTGAGAGATTTTTTAGCCTTCTCATTTTCTTTGGATGTTGTACTGATTTCTTCCACTGAATCTTCCATGCCTGAGATCCTGTCTTCCATCTCTTGCATCCTATTGTTGATACTCACATCCGTAGTTCCTGTTCTCTTCCCTTGGTTCTCCACTTCCTCTTTTAACTCTGACTGTGTTTTCTTTATTGTTTCTATTTCTATTTTCATGTCTTGTATGGTTTTGTTCGTTTTGTACATTTCCTTCTCCAGCTTGCATGTTTTTGTATGAAAATCTTTCATGGCTTTTTCCTTTTCCTGTTCAAGCTCTGTCACCTTGGCTTGGAGCTCTTTAATGGTGTTGTTCCTTGTTTTGATTTGTAGAATTGTGGTTTCTTTGAATTCCTTCATAGATTTAAGTTCTTCTTGCAGGGACTCTATCACTTTCCATACTGCAGAATTGTCAATGTTTTCATGTGTTTCTGTTGGTGTGTGGTCATCCAAATTGGATGAGCTAGGGTGGTTCTGCTTTGTTGGAGTCATAATTCCTTGATTTCTATTTTTTTTTTTGACCTTTCGCCATTGGATGCATTTAGCTGTCTGTTTTCTGTGCTTGGAACCACAGTGGATGATTTGGTGCAGGGGACGAGTTACTTGGCTATCTGTCGTTGCTTACAGGGGGATTTCAAGGTCACTGTGATTTTAATCGCCTGAGGCACTGTGAGCTGGTGCAGCCTATTCCCAGGTTGTAAGTAATGGACCAGGATTGTTTCACTGCCCCCAATTCAGACTTCCCTATGTTGCACTCTGAGTTATCAGCCTGTAATGGTTCTGATGGTATGGGCCTGTTTGCCCAGGCACAGATTCTGTGGGTTTTGTTTGTCATCACGGAGGCTGACAGGGTCTGGCTCCACACCTAATATGTCTGGATTTTCCAGGATACAGCTATGGTCCCGATTTCTGGTTTCTCTCTAGGCTTCTCTCCACAGGCCTGGACTCTGTGCCTGATTCCCTTCCTGTCTGCGCAGTCACGGGTCCTGTGGGTACCCCAAGCCCCGGATCCTCCGGCTGCCTGAGTGGACCTCTCGTCCCAGCAGCTCAGCCGTGGGTGCACAGATCCCTGGCCCCGCCCATGCCTGTCTCTCTCCCCAGATGACCTGCCGTTGGTTCGCGGGGATTTGGCCCTGCCAACCGTGCTCACTCCCCATCTGCACTACCGGGAGTGTGCGGGATTCGGCCCCTCCCGCCCACCTTTGTGTTCCCAGCTTCCCGCTCTCTCTCAGAACCTCCCGCCCTCCCCTTCACGAGCGGCTGCGGACCACCCACTGAGCCCCCTGTTTGTTCCTTGCTAAGCCTTCCACTATCTCGCAAAGTTTTTTAAGTGGGTATAAGTTCAACCTGATGTGTGGGGAGCCCAATAGTCCAGCGATCTATGGCCAAGTGGACCCTGATTCTGCCTGCTGTAAGTTGGGATCGATCTTACCAGGTGCCTCTCCAAATGGGAGTTCCTGAATCCCGGGTTTAGTGGCTTCCGTGTCTGTGAGAGATGGGGAGAGCCTTGCCCTGGGACTTTTAACAGTCCCTTGGGAGCTGTGAGTGTTACGGGGGGGGGGGTCTAGCCCCTCCGATTTTTGCACAGTGCCCAATAACTGTGTTTTTTATGGCTCTTTTTTCCCCCGCAATCAAAATGCGTCAGTGTAGGTCGCCTCCGTCTTGGCCCGCCCCCAAAAGGTTCCTTTTCTTAATAACAATAAATACAACAATAAACAAAATATAGTAACAATAACAATAAATAGAATACAATAAAACAATTATGAAAACTGGAAGATATGACATACATTCTCAATGTCCAGTCCATATGTATTTGACTAGTCAACTAGGAAATATATTCTATTAAATATATCTCTTGATGAGTTTAAGGATCTATACCTAATTCAACTTCCATTCTAACTAACATTATTAACTAAATTATTTTAACCTTAAAACATCCTTTTAATTCCTAAATGGCTTAAAACTTATTGTGAGGTTATAACTATGTAGTCTTCAATCACATCAGAAACCTGAGGATAAATATATCTGAATAGATAGGAAGTGCAGAGCAAGCAACTTCAAAAACTATGAAATGACAGACAACTGACTGCCTAGAGGGTCTCCAATTTCAATAACATTGGAGCATCATCTTCAGCCTTCTGGCCAAGCATATCTCACAGACTTAGTTGTGGAGCAAGAAATAAGATTTGCCCATTCTGTCTTTGAAGAATCAGGCCATCGATTTACCTACATTGAAGCTTTGGTCCACCTCTGGACTGTATATAGTCTGTTGAGAGAGCAGGGGTATTTCTTTCCAGTAAGAATTATCTCCTGATGGAGATTTTTTGATGCTCATCATCTCCTTCCAAATCCAATGGGAGCTATCAGGAGCTGACAGTCTCATGTCAAAGAATATTTAAAATAATAAAAATATCTTTGAATGCTATATTCTACAGATCTCTTGAGGTTTTTGAAGACCATCTATCCATCTCCACTGAGTAAGCAACTGTGGCTTGTCTCTAACAACTTAATATCTGATTAACTTAGAAAACATCTGAGATTAACTAACTTAATTATCCTAATAAAATCACAAGTTTGAATGACAATCAACCTGCATTTCTAAATTATCTTTCACAGTTTGTGATAGTTGCCGTCAAAAATACTAGAACTTCACATTGCAATTTTAAGAATTACATAGGTATAATACCTAATCAAAATTGTCTTAATTTTGTACCAATATGCAAAGATCTATAGGAGTAGATTCAATAATATACCCTTTTTCCTATCATTCTCATATGTCTGTAACCTTAATTTTGTATTAATAACAAGGATTTATAGGAGGAGATTCAATAATATCATTTTATCTTATCAATTCTATATTATATATCCATATTCCCCCTCTTTTTTCTTTTCAAGTCTTCTCCCCCTATATAAAAGAGATAGGATAAAGAAAAAGAAAGAAATCCCTGAGCCTAATCTCCTACATACACCTTGCTTTACAAGACCATATAAAAATTTGTAAGCATTCCCGCTAAACAACAACTATAACCCATCAAATGACCAAAGAATTATCCACCCCATGTAAGGAGATAGATTGATATAAATTAGATTTAGTAAATATCTAGGGGTTTCTGATACAGTCTCTTAATTTGAGGCATGAAGATCAACTTGGCTGTGAGAAATTAGCTTATCAGGATGAAGTCAAGTGAAACAAGGGGAGTCTTTATGGACTAAAAACAAGGTTGAAGCCAGATGAAACAAGGAAAGACTTTATGGACTAAAAACAAACTTTTGGCCTGGCATTGTTTTCAGCTGCTAAGTGGGCAGAGCCCAAATTAAGCTGAAGCAGGTGGAACAAGTAGAGATCCTATTTAAGGACATGTGGATGGAGCCAAGGGGCCCCATGATAGAGAGCTCTGAAGCTAGCGAGTCTTCATGCTAGAAAGGACAAATAGTTTGTATCGTCTGATGGAGAAAGTGCTGGTGGATTGATGGCCAGATCTCCCTAAGGCAGAAAGAAGCTGATGAACAGAATAAGCTTCAGCAAGGCAGCAAAAAGCCAAGGACTAAACCCTGTGGCTTAGGTTTTGCTTAGAGGGGTTTGACTTGTCTGAACAGTGCCCTTAACGAAACTGTGGCCAGCTTTAAAGACTGAGGCAGAGCAGCGGAGTTGCTGATATAAAGGAAATAAGTTGGCCTACAGACAGCCAAGGTCTTCCACAGAGAAGAAAGCCTCAAGCCTTATTTAAGGTGAAGTTGCCATAGCCAATTTACCCTGACAGATCTATGTCTGAGATATTCAAGAAGAAAGACTGCTAAGTGCATTAAAGGGTTTACCACGCAGACTGTGTTCCTGATGACTGAGGACCTGCCCCAGAGACTGTATCCTTCTAAAAGGTTATTAAAAATAGTTATAATATCAATAGGTTTAGTGGTTAGGTAATAAGGGTTGCAGTCATTTGTAGGGTTCATAGGTAAGTAAATGTTTATAAGTGAATAGTTATTAATAAATAAATGGTTAATAATTTTAAAAAGGTTGGGTTTTAACCCCTACTTTTTGGGAATGGAACATCGCTCTCTTAAAACTGCTTCCTGCTGAATTGGGATGCAGAAAACCTGTTTGGGGGCCCAAATAAAATGGAAAAAATGTTTAATCAATTTAATAGTAACATTTGTTGTCCAGTCTCTATGTGCTCAGCAATTTGAATGTCTGAGTAGTTTGTAGTCCAAAGTTGGACTTTGGATGGAAAACTTCAAAACTCTATTGAAGTCCTGGATAGAATAGTCTGTGAGGCTGGACCATCTTAGCAAGCTGTTTTGAAGTTGTTTTGGATCCAGATTTTGGAGGAAACAGCAATTGAGGCAGTCTGTGAGGCTGGATTTCACTTAAGCACCAGATATTAGTCACTCTGTACCCCAGAGAACAACTTTGAACTGTAGTGACAATTGGAAATCGGCCAAAATCTTCATATATATTTTTTTCTTTTCTCCTTTCTTAGAGATTTAATTTATATGTGGTTATATCTATCTTTATTGATACAGGGTTTCTCTTTATAGCTTGGGCTGCCTTGATTTGCTCTGTAGAACTTGGTAGATTAGATTGGCCTCAAACATACAAAGAACCTGTTTTTTTCTTGTTTCCCAAGTTTTGAGATCAAGGTATGAATTTAAATAATTGAATTACACTTATTGAACAATAACATAAATTAAACAATTTTGTATTACTTTGGGTTCCAATTCTCCCATGGAAGTCCCACAGTTGAGGAGATTGGTGTAGAATAGCATGATATGCTATTTTATGCTAGCTTTTCTTAACTGTTGGCTGTGGGAGGCATGCAGTTTGCATGTTCTTCCCCAGCCTAACTCTGTGTCCTTACATTGATTAACAGAATATATCTCCTTCTTTCTCTATCTCTTTTTTTTTCTGAGATGGGTTTCCCTGTGTGTCCTTGTCCTGGACTCACTTTGTAGACCAGGCTAGCCTTAAACTCACAGAGATCAGCCTGCCTCTGTCTCCCAAGTGCTGGGATTAAAGGCATGCACCACCACACCCAGTGATTAACATATCTATTTTAGGGGCAAAATGCCTCTTGAAATCAGTTTTCCAGTGGGAGCCCCACACTTAAGGAGACTCGCTTGTGACCCTTTCTCTTATGTAAATTTAAGATTATGTGTATTTATCCATTAGATCAGTAAAGACACTATTAAACTTAACATCAAGGAAAGAAAAGGTCATTTTGAATTCTAGACTGTCTTTGGTAAAAAGCCTTATCTTATCAGCAGGGTTCCACCATTCATTGTATAGACTAGGCTGGTCTAGAATTCAGAAGTCTGCCTGTTTCTTCCTCTAGTGTGATGAGATTAAGAGCATGTGCCAGTAACACCCTGTTCAAATATTTCACTTAAATCCCAGATATTAGTCACTCTGTAACCCAGAGAGCAACTTTGAACTGTAGTGACAATTGGAAATTGGCCAAAATCTTCAAAAATCTCTTATGATTTAGCAATGCCAAACCAGAAAAAAATATCCTTTCTACCTCCTGATATAGGAAAATCAAAGACATCTAAACAAAAATCAAGAAAAGAAACAACATTCCAAAAGCCTTGGTCTAACTATGTGATTGTACCCTTTGTTTTACATGTGATAATTTACCAATTTCTATATAATGTGTAGGAACCTTTTGAAGTGGCCTTTTTGAATTCCAAGACTCCTATGAGAAGATAGCAACATCTGCTCCTGTGTCAAGCAACCCTTCTATTTCAATACCATTCATTTGTATTTTTAATTTTGATCTCTTATCATTTACCATTGTTTGCCAATATACATGTTTTCCAGTTCTCCCAAATTCTCCTGTTCTTTCTATTGAGCAGCCTTGCCCTTGATACAAGGTAACAACAGCAACTGAGCAATTCTATACCCTGCATTAATTTTCATCTCTTTCTTTACTGATACCATAATTTTAATTTTTTCCTTAAATTCTCCATCTGTAATACCTGATGTATACTAAATCCTTGAGAAGTTAATCCAGTTCTTCCAAAGATTAATGCTACTGTCCCTGATGGTAAAGGACCATAAACACCACTGGCTAACTTATAACATTCATCTTATTTGGATAATGTAATAGACTCATCTTTGGCCAGATCTAAAGCTGCACTGTCTTCAGTAGCATGCAAAAGATCAGCAATAGTTAATTTTGTTCTTCCTCCTGACTACTCATTTCTGTCTGGCTGACTGATGGATGATGGTTCATAGGTTTTACTATGGGGCTTTGAACTAGTAGGCCCCTTCTCTCGTTTCCCTGCAAGGGGTTACCTTTGACATCTGTTTTAGCCTTACAATCCCAGGACCAGTGTTTACCTTTACCACAGCGAGTACAAAATCCTAGAGACCTTAATCTTCCCTTGTTATTAAAAACTGTGTTCCCTTTTAAGACCATGTTTTGCAGAGTTCAAGAACCTGTCATTTCAAGTTCTGGAGGTTTCAGCCTTACAATATCTTGGGAAATGACCAAGTTTACCATTTTTAAAGTACTCATTAAGACCCCTAGCAACTGCTTGTGCTATGATATTAGTCTGATACTCCTGAAAACAAATATCAGTTGTTTTTCTTATCCATTAATCTACAGGGGCTCCTCGAGCTTTCAATGGTCTAATTTCCCTTTGACATTCAGCATTTGCATTTTCATATGCCAAGGCATTTATCAAGTCCTGCCTGACATCAGGGTTATCAACATCTCTTTCCACAGCTAAAGTCGATCTCCCTAAAAAGTCTGAGAAAGTTTCCTGAGGACCTTGTATTATCTTAGTAAATGAAGTACATCTTTTCCCAGCCTCAGTAACCATATCCCAAGCTCTCAGAGCTGTAACATGACATTATTCTATCACAATATCTTCAAATTGAGTCTGTAACCATTTTTCAGCATAAGGTCCTGTAGAAAAAAAATAATGGCTAATTAAATGATTTACCCAGTATTTATATTATCTTTAAATAGTCGGTGGTGTAAATCCTTAACCTGCCATTACAAATGAATACACATAGATACTGGGTGGATCTTAACAAGACTAGGCCTGGGTTGTGCAATCCTAGCCCATCTAAGCTAGCTCATAATTCTATTACCCAAATATAACCCCATATATACATACATCCCTTTGGACTGTTATTCTCCATACTAAGCAGATGTTTCAGGCCACATGGAAGGATCTTCTTTAATCTACCCCATGGTGTGTCTTCCTTGTTTACTCCTGGGTTCTTCTCTGGCAACCTTCTTGTTCCCCAGATGCTTTCTCTCTCTAAAAGCCCCTAGTCCTGCCTACATCTGTCTGCCCAATCTCTAGTTCTCAGCATTTATTTAACCAATCAGAGACAAAGTAATTAACAGACAGCAAACAGGACCAATTAACATTTAGAATGTTTAACACCACCCCATCAAGGTCTCTCAGCAAACATTTGGTAAGTTGTGATGTTTATTCACCTTGCCATATTTTGTTGCTCTAATTTTGTGGCTTCATGTCTCCACCTTGACAACCATTGTAATTGCTGGCTACCTTCTAGCATAGCTGATATCAGTCCCTTCCAATTTTGGGGAATGATTCTATTTTGTATAGCCCAATTATTTAACATTTGTTTAACGAATGATGAATGTATCCCATAAGAGACAATGGACTCTTTAAATCTTTTTAAATCCAAAATGGCTATTGGATGCCATGTTAACTCCTGATTGAATTGTTATTAGTATCAGGCCTAAATTAAAACACAACTGGAAAAGCTGATGGTGATTGTGCAGTACCATGCAACTCCTCTGGGGGCACACTTGGTTCCACATTAACACCATTACCTACCTGGTCTTCTACTGGTACACACAGTGGCTGTGGAGACCTAGCTAGAAAAGAACTTGGCATTTTCTCAGTTCCAGTCATCTGCCCTGGCAGATGTTTCTTAAGCTCCTCAATCTGCATTTGTATACTTTTTAATTGTGTAACAAACTTCTTCCTTATGACAAACCAATAAAAGAAAAAAAGTGAATAGCATAAAACATCTGGTCTGCTTGAAACACAGTATAGAGGTCAGCAGCAAACATTGCCATATTGTCAACAACCTGTGTCATAGTTTAAAATCTGCAGTTTTCTCTATAGTTTTGAAAATCAAATTACCCATAAAGCCTTACCAATGTTGAGTGCCACCTGAAACTGCAATTTAATTATCAGTTGTATTTATTAATAAGTATAAACTGTAAGATTAGGCCAGTGGAGCAGCTGGCAGCTTGACAAAGCTGACAGGCCTGGCCTGCCTTAAGCAGTGGGCTGATTTATTTTGGGGAAAGAGTCCTGGACCAATGGGTGGCCTACATCATCTGTAACCTAAACTCTGTTAAGTAATATAGGTTGCTATATTAGGGTGGTAGAATTACCAGCAGCTTGGTGGGAGATTTGCCAGAGTTCAAAGAGAATCAGAGAGTCCGACGGCCCTCGATTGCTTGGACTGAGGGCCTATAAACTGCCACAGTCCTTTCCTTAATAATTAAATATGCCAAGACCTTTAATGTTCAACACTTAACTCTTAGCTGGGCAGATTCTCAATTAGCTACTCTAAGTTAACCCGGACCACCTAATCCCAAACCACCATGTGCCTGTCATTACCTTCCAGTGTTCTCAAACATGATTATCTGCTTCCATGTCTCCTAGTGGAATGAGCTAATCCTCTGTGTAATATTCAGGGTTCCTGTTTTAAACTCAGGAAGTTCCACCTTCCTATACTCTTTCTGCCCAGTTAATTGGCTATCAGCGACTTTTATAAACCTAGAGAATGCTTGAAATCACCCTATCAGAAGCAATGTTATTAGACCTTCCTCAACACCACACATCACATATGCATTCACACACCACATACACCACACACACACACACCAAACACACACACACAAACTCACATAACATACCATATACACACACCACACACAATCATAAACCATACACACACACACACACACACACACACACACACACACAGAAAGAGAGAGAGAGAGAACAAAATAGATTACAAACTTATACTTAAGTTTTGGAACAGCAAAATGACTAGACAAGAACAAAGGAGAAAATGTCAAAACACTATTGTGACCATTTGGTTACGGATCTGGGACTGCAGGTAACTGAGACAAAACCAGGCCAGTGGACTGACTACAGCCTTTGCTAGCAGAGGAAACAATAGCATTAAGAGACAGATGTGAAACTAGACAAAGTATGTAAAACTGTAGATCTAACTAGGAGTTATTATCTAAAGTATATGAAAAGCTCAAATCAAGAGCAAAGAAACATGTAACCCAATTGCAAACAGGCAAGCACTGAACATGTTGCAAAGAAGATATAAAGGTGACTGGAGTTGCTGGGCACCACTCATCAGGGAGATGCAAATTAGAACCATAGTGAGGTCTCACCTCATACCTGTTAGTACTGGTTTGGAAAGATGCTGAGCAAAACAAGCCAGTTACAAAAGTACAGCATGGATGCTATGTGGGTCTACTCTTAAGGAGTAGCTAAAGCAGCCAACTTAGAAGTGAAAAGTAGAATGGCATCCACCAACCACTGCATGGAAGGGGAAGAGAGAATTAACATCTCACGAATGTATTTTCAATTTTACAAAATGAAGACATTCTGAGATCTATTGCACATAAGGTGACACACTTAACACTGCTGAACTGTACATTTCAAAAACTGTTATGGCGACAATAAGAGTCTCTGAGTCTATATCTGTTTCTTGTGCATTCTCTTGGAGTCTTTTACTTCTGTTCATTTGTTTAATTCTACTACAATGTGTTTGTGTTTATATTATGTTATATTATGTTATCTAATTATCCCTTAAATACCTGTTTGTTTTCTAATGAGAGACAGAACTGGGTGAATCTAGACGGAGGCAGAGATGAGTGGAACTTGGAAGAGCAGATTGAGGAGAAAATAATCAGGATATATTATATTAAAAGCTATTTTTAATAAAAAAAGTATGACTGCTATTTAATGTTAGATATTTGTACTAGCTATACATGGTGTTATTTCTAAAAACCAAATGTACAGGTCAACATGTGTCTGCCCAAATTTCTAATTATGTGCTAATAAATATATGGGGTTCCATGCAAACTTACAATTTTAAAGTCATTGTGACTAACAAACATTGTGGAATAAGGAAGACCATCAATATCTTAAGACATGTTATTTTATTATTTTTCCTTAAGAAGACACAATTAGCTATGCATTTAAAGGGACAAGCTTTCATGGCAAATGAAATCAAAGCAAGAATGATTGAATACTTCTTGGTGCGACAGTCCCAGTTGGTTTCTGGGTGGATTTCATTCTGTTTTGCCTGACATCAAGATTTCAGGGTACATGTCTCATTAGTGCTTTGTAGGCACTTCTACAATGCCAATTTATTACTCTTGCAGGTGACAGATGCTGTCCTTTGTAGAATTGCTTTCTGACCTCCTCTTTCAACCCACAACACTTGCTGAATGGGATGGCCTGTGCTTTTTTTCTTAGGCCCCATGCAGACACTAGGAGTTTTTGTGTGCAGAACAGTGCTGAACACCATTGGCAGGAAGGATTTTGCAACAGCATGCCTGTCAAACTGCATGGATCAACAATTTCTCAATTGGAAGAAGATAGATGAGAAGATAAAGTATTCTGGTGACTGCAGAGCTTTAGCAGCAGCTGAGGAAGATTTGAGGAACATCTGGCTGGAATACACACACACACACACACACACACACACACACACACACACACACACATATATTAGGTAAGCAGTCTTTTTTATAAGCAGGATACATAAGGCATGAAATCAGCTTATGCCATCTCCTCCCAAGAAGGAAGAACCCTGAGGCAGGTATGCAAAGATTGGGGTGTCATGAGGTATGGTCACTGAAGGGCCTCTTCGCAGAGGTAGTGCTTGTCAGCTATATGGGGCCTGTTTTGTAAGATCCTATCTAGTTTGCCAGAATAAAAAAATTGCAGAAAAAAAAAGGAGAGCTCAATTCATGATGAGTCTGGATCTTTTTTTTTTTTTTTTTTTTTTGAAATTTGAGTCTGAGAAAGGGATAATATTAACACTGAATTTCGCTTAATTTTTGAAGCTGGTTCTTTTTCTATATAACTCATTCTTTTGCTTTACTAATTTAATAATTCTTGCCATGTTAGGCAATGAAGGCAAACTATTTTTTCTGTTTCTAGCCTCATTCACGAGATCACAGTAGCCTGAAACCAGAAAACTGTATTGCTGCTTTAATATGAAAGGCTGTAATGAACAGATTTCCTGTTGCTCACTTATCAAACCAAAACCAGGAATTTTCTGTATGTATGTATATGTGCTGATAGTATGCTTTCTCCTGTGGGGGATGAGTACACAAACACACATGCATATAAGTGTATTTGGAGGCCAGAAGTTGCCATTCCTCAGGACCTCTCCATCATGTTTTCTGAGACAGGCTCTTCTGGGACCAGGACCTTGTATATTAGGCTAGGCTGGCTGACTCGGTTAGCCACCTGTCTCAACCTCTTCGGTGCTGAGTATCAATCACCAGCTTGTACTTTTTCATTTGAGCACCGAGGCTCAAACTCCAGTCCTCCTCCTGCTGGCTCTCCAAGCACTTCACCAATTGCAGCATCTCGGCAGCCTCTTAACGCTTGCCTTTCAGTTTATGACTAACTGTGCAAAAGCGGAGCTGAACTCAAATCAGTTTCATTCAATTCATGGAAAAATATTAATACTTAGGCCATTTTATTTAATGATGTAGTTTATCTAATGATGTTGTATTTAGATTATTATCCGTCAAAGCATACCTTGAAATCAACCTCATATCATGGGACATACACTGACCATATATAGTCTATCACATCCAAAATACTTTCAATGTTCATCTATAATAAATATGCTTTCAAACTAATGTGACTGAAAGAAAAATGTTCAAATGCAGGATTTCAAATGGACTGATGTACTTCACACATTCCTAACCTATCCTTCACTACATCCATGCAAATCAGACAATTTGCATACATTTCTGTCTTTTTCCATTGTCATTAGGTCCTTAAATATTTGTGAGTTTCAGCTGTGGCTTAGTTCAAATTTGGCTTTGTAATGAGTATGGAGTATAAGGGAATGTTTTAGAAAGTTTCTGCTTTCTAGGAAGGGAGTGGTGTTAGTTGTAGACCCCCACAGAGTAAAACTCCTCCAGAAGCAAAGAAAGGCTTAGCATTTCACAGGGGACTTCAGCACACAGTTAAAGTACCTTGTTATTTTTACATATACTATACATTTTGATCTAAACAATTAAGATGAAAGCTGTATGAAAACAACCAGGCGTTTTAAGAACTGGAATCAGAATGGAAAAGGCTTCTCTCTTCACCTATGTGTATGCTGTACAGAGTCAGGACAATGGTTCAGAAGACACTGTTGCTGTGTATTTGCCAGAAACTTTCTTGCCTTCTCATCCCCATAGGACCCAGTTTGTCCTGGGCCATTTGAGTGTTCCTTCACATTGGCCCCAAAGGAGAGAAATTAAAGAAGGGGAGGGGAGATTAAACAATTAACTTTGTTACTTTTCTTCTTCTTTTTAAATAAAGATGACAAACACATTCATATCTTAGAAGAATGAAGAGTGAATTTTAAAATATCAGTGTGGGTTAGCAGTCTCTGCCAAGCACTAATCAAAAGGTAGTCGGGTGACACGTGTCTGGAGCATACACTAGTGCTGTCACTATGCTCAGTGTCTTTGGGCTTGGACTTCTTTAGTTCTCCAGGGCCTGTTGTGTGCCTAACTATATCTGGGAGAACAATAAGAATGAATCACTCTTTTATAATTTAGGGGTTACATAAATGTTTCTTTTGTGCAACCAGCTCTAAAACTATCTTTTCAGAATATGTGTGAAAAGATAACTAGCTGTACATTTATAATTTTAAAATTTGTTCACAAGTTGAGCTCAAATAAAGAAGATACATTTGTACATGTACAAATTTAGCTTAAATAATGAATGGATATATGAATAAATATACAAAAGAGGAATGAATATATAAAAGATAAGTCTAAGAAAACTAGAAGATTCTACAGGAATTCCAACTCAAATTAAGGAGTGCAGTCACAGAGTTGTAATGCAGGCATTATGATTCCTCTCTCTCTCTCTCTCTCTCTGACCATCTTTATTTCCTTTTCAAAGAAACCTCAACAACATTCTTCCAATCACTCCAGAAATGCCCAGTTGTTTCCTCAGTGTCAGAAAATCTGAAAGAAAAGAAAGGAACACTGGTTTGGAACTAAAGGGCAGGTGTGAACCATGAAGGGCAAGAGGGAATCCAAAACATATTTTGAGAAAGATCCTTTTAGGGCTCCTAGCAGTCAGAAAACCAGGTAGTACCACTTTAAGTATTTGACAAGGAGCAAGTCGCTGAAGTGCCACTTTTTCTAAGTTTGGGAATAAAAGCAAAAGTTTGTCCCCCTGCAGATAGCTGCAGGTTTTGCTGGGCTTAACCACAGATGATGGCTTCCTTAGATGATGGCTTCCTAGCCTGAGCTGTCCTTGTTGGAGGGCATGACACACCATAGATTTTTATTTTCATGTAACGCACTCCCAGAGGCTTGTGACCCTCTAGGCAGCAGCTGGCACCAGGCAGAGGCATAGCCTCAGGCCTGAGAAGCAACTGGCTACTGCTACACTCTGCTCTTGGCTGCGCATCCCTGGCAGCGCTGGCCAGTACCACAGCCTAAGCTTCCCTATTCAAGCAGACACTGTTCCCTTGGGGACTAGCAACTGGAGGTTGTTCTGTGGATTTTAGGCACCAGGAGTTGGTTTGAAGGGATGGAAGGACTAGGTTTGGAGAAGAGCGAAGCATCTTATAACTCTTGGTATCTAAAATGAGTGACATGGTAGCCAAATACAATGGAGAGAGATTATCTCATTTTAAATATCCAGGACTTCTGGAAGAGCCAACGATATACATGTACAACTGTGGATTTGGCAGCAAACTGGACTTGGTCAATTTCCCGTTTCTAGCTTACCTTACCTCAGAGGGGTGCTCAGACTGTCCTCACAGCCACCAGGTGGGAGGGAGGAAGCTGATGGAGAGGGAATCGAAAGTCAGCTTGCTTTTGCTCATTGCTAGTGGCAGATGCGTAGCTGGTTGGCCCTAAGCAGGTTGGTGTTGGAGTAGGAAAGCAAAGCCAGCACTGTTTAGCATCTTTGCTGGTTTGGGGCGGAGGATGCTCAAAGGGTTTGGAGGAAGAGGTTGGGAGCAGAGTTGTGTGGATTATTGGTGGAAGAACATTAGGTGGGGTGCTAGATGCTTCCCTATCCACCACCTGGCGCCCCTTGGAGAAGAGAGAATGGAGAGGGCGTGGGGGCGGTACCACCTTACAGCACAAGGAGCGCACAATGGCCAGGGTGGCTGTCTCTTTAAGCGCTCCGAAATGGCTGGGGCCAGAGGGCTGCCAGCGCGTTGCCATGGCACCAGGACTGCGGGGCTGCAGGACCGCTGGTCTCGCTGGTCTCTCACTGGCTCCTTGCAGTGCAAGGCTGTGCAGCTTTTGGGCTATGGCGCTCGAGGTTGGTTTGGTCGGCCACTGGGCCACTGCTAGCATGCGCTGTCGTGTCTCCTGCTGGAGTGGAGCTGCCGGGGTGCCCTATGCAGTGAAACTCACTTCGCGGTCCTCGAAAGCGAGCTTGGCACTTGCAACTTCTGCCTGGCGAGCCTAACTTCTACGAGAGGTTCTGACTTGAAGATCCGAAGCGGCTTACTCCGGCTCATCCTCACGGAGATGACCTCCCCACTGCGCTTCTGGTGTTTCTGTGTCTGGGCCGCCGCCAACTGACCGCCAGGAAGCGCCCTACAGCTATCTCCAGCCTGTCATGTAAGTGCAGCTTTGGTGGGTTGGTGCCCCAACCCTACCCAAGGGAAACCATGGCTGAGGCAGAGACCAGATCTCTCTGGGAAGCGGTGGAGGGATGGAGTGTTGCCAAGCACTGGGCTTGAGAACTTGGGGATGCCACTGACCGGTGTGGGGCGAGAACATTATCACACACTAGACTTCAGAGAGCGCCTCCACCGAGCAGAACTACTGTCGTTGAAGGTCCATTGCTTTCAACCTGTTATTTTCCAGGAGGCACCTGACAGATCCTCGCCCCTCCACTCTCTGAGTTTGAGTGTATGTGCGCACCTGGATATGTGTTTTACTTTAGTGAATAACTGTCCACTTTCTACAAGGCTTTTGCATCTCGTCGAATAGGGAGAATCGTGTGTGTGTGTGTGTGTGTGTGTGTGTGTAGAATACAATGTGTTCCTACACCATTTTTTTCTTTTCCTTTTTGAGAGGTGTGATGAAGTCCAAAGAATGGATTATTTCACAGATTTGATGAGAGAGGCAAGGAGCCAGCAAAACATGTGTCAGCAGTGGAGGAGAGACTGTGTGGTTAATTGGACAGTTAGGAGGAAGGGGCACAAGGAGGATTCCTTCTGCTTTAGAAGTTGGTACAGCGGGGAGTTGCCTGTTCTGGGTCCTGTGCGGAGTGCCAGGAGGGGTTTGTGAAAAGTCTAATAGGCTGGTCTCCTTAACTGTCTAGAGAGTTTTTTCCAGATCTTGCTTTAAGATCACGATCCTGAGCTACTATCAGTCTGCTGGAGAAGCCAGCTCAAATTTTGCTTTTCCTGTTGTGCTCTTGGGTGGTTCTGACCAGACAGAAAAGCCTTTTGAACATTTCATCATTCCCTCTTCTTTGCTTTTCTGAAATATGAATATTATATAATAGAAAAATAGTTTAGAGAAATAACCCAGAATCACTCATAACTTTCCTCAGCTTCACTTTTTCCTGTAAAAAGAAAAAAATTACCATTTGGGCTTCACTTTACATTTCAATATTTCATCCTTTGCGAAATTCAGTTTGCTCCCTGATCATTGTGCAGGTCATTAACTATGATCAGCACCAGAATATCATTGTATCTCACAACTTCTTGACTATGTACTTGCTAAATGTGGATTCCTTTGAAATTTGAAGAGTTGCTGTGAGTTTAATTTCTCTGGAATTGTTAAGATTTGCATTGTTTGCTTTGAAGAAGGAAATTTAGGTTTACCCCCAAAGCATCACTCTGGGTAGTCCGTGCATGTGGACAGCCTTTGTCTTACAAATTGCTTTAGAGAAAACTTGCATTAGTGGTGTCATTGTTAAAGTGAGCCCTACCTGGTTGCCAGGCTATGTAGTCTCAGTCACTCATGGACACTGAACAATCCCAGTGGGCAGACACTCTCTGGGCTGCTCTTATATGACAGAATGTCCATCTGCTTTCAGTGTTGACTCTTTGGTCTGGAACAATGACGTTACATTTAAAAAAATTGTAGCTCATTTATATATCAGGTGAGGTGAAGTCAGATACTAAACCCAATATAAATTCTCGAAGGATTTAATTGAGACATGTTTACCAAGGAACTGCTGAAGTCACTCTGATGATTTTTAATACTTTCTGATAGGGGGAATCTGGTCATATTTGTATATAGTCCTCACTGGTGCTGGAGTTTGCTCATCAGGAACCACAGTAGGATCTGTTGCCAGGTTTCTTTGCAATTCTTGGCATGTAGAATATAGCCATGCATAACACTTGGCTACTGCACACCTGCCTATTTGTAAAGTGTGAGAGAATTCTTCTTGTGATTTTTGTTGACCTTTGAGTTGACTATTACTAGGAAAAGCAAGTTTCTGATAAGGTAACGACCACTAGTGAAAGTAGGCCATCCTACTGACCCACATTACAGGTCCTCAACAGAGGAAAGAGTTGTATGTAATTTGTCTTAGAGGACAAAGTAAAGGCAACTAACCAACAGTCAGATTACTATACACATTACATTATGATTGTATTTCACAGAAGGTAAACTTTTAAAAGTTTATTAATGAGACAAATGATGTCTTCCAATTCTCATGATTATTGATCTATTTGATTACATTTTGGAAACATTAGATGACTAATGTGAGGCTGATTCAAGAAAATCAGCACTCCACAGAAATACTCATTGTGTGAGTAGCTATCACAAATCACAGCTAGAAGTTAGCTCCCTTGGATTCTTATTTAGACACCAGATGACTTCTAGCTAGTTTGCATTTACTGGTTCTGTGCACTAAGCTGTAATCTCAATGACCATTAATGAGGAAGAGACATGGCTGAGTTGAAATTTACATGGCCAGATCTGAACACAGATAGCTTGATTGCAGAGCTGGGTCTTTTCCTTCCCTCCTCTTCCCTCTCATCCCCTCCCTTCCTCTCTCCTCCTCTCCCCTCCCCTCCACTTCCCGTCTTTTTTTTTTCTTTCTGTTTTGACCAGAAGTCTCATGCATCCATTGCTGCTAGACTTGATGACACCCACTATGAAGCTGAAAGCATCCTTGAACTCCTGATCCTCCTGCCTCCACCTCCCAAGTACTAGGATTACAATCAGGGCTGTATCACCACACCTAGTTCCATAGTTGCCATTTAGCTATTCCAGAACATCCAGGCCTAGGCTGTTTATGAAATTAGTTTTAATTTTCTCATGTCTTCTCAGTGGGACTGAAGCTGACATTCTCAACCTATGGGATGTTAAGGCACTATAGGAACTTTGCCTTTCCATCCACTCTGAGTTATACAGGCATTTCCTGTTGCACTGAAGTGCTAATTACCCCACAATGTGTGGGATAGTACTTACCAGGAAATTCTGAAATTTTCTCTGCCTACTGAAGACTGTTCATGAGAAATTCTCAACTGCTGCTTGGTGATGGCATTTTGAATTTGCTTGTTTGTTTGATAGACTATACCATGCTATAGACTTGAACTCTTAGTAATCCTCCTGCCTCACCCTCATGAGTACTAGAATTATAACTGTGATCCACTTGGTGATGGCATTTTGATAAGGGGATATTGATGACTTTACTTATTCTAATGGTGCTCTGTAAATGTTTTTCACAGGGATAAATAGGAGAAGTAAATAAATTCTATACAAAATTTGAAGCATCAAAGGACAATGACTAGCTATTGTATTAAAATTTAGCCTTTGTGCTGTACTCTTGTGAACACTTGCATAATAATGGAATGAAATTCATGAACATGGAGATACTGTAGAGATTCTACCTGACAGGGCTAAATTAAACCAGTTGCATAAGTTCTTGGAACCTGAGATATTTTTGTTTGTCTAACACCTGGGTAGTGAGACTTTAAGAAGAGAAGGTCAATGTGTGACCCAGCAGTCTCATGAACTGTGTGGAATGTCTCACATCCATCCTCTAACATTGGCATCTCACACAGCCAGTTCTGACATAGAATTAAAGATATGGCATGTACTTTCCAACCACCTGTGTTAAAGGCTTTGCTGTACAGTGAGAAAGCCTGTATGAATAGTTAAGGAAGAAGAATTTGCTTGGCTCATAATGTTTGAGTTTTCAGTCCATGATTGGCTGGGTTTGCCATTTCTGGCCTTGTTGAGGCAGAGCACCATAGCCAACAGTGTGATAGAGAAAAGTTGACCACTTTAGTGTAGACAGGAAGTGGGGATGGGGGTGGGAGGGTAGGATGGGGATGAATTATATATTTCCATGGTTTATCCTGATGACCTACTTCCTTTAACTAGATCATTACCCTCCCCCCCCCCATTAAAGCCATTAAATTGAGATTTTTCTCAGGGATTTATCTACTGACTAAGTCATTGACATTTCTTGATCCTGCTTCTTTGCCTCACCTTTAATGTCTTAAACCAGCTCATTACTGCTTTTTTTCTAACCTTCTTCCCTGTCCCTCCCCTTTCTCTCCATCTCTCCCTCCCTCCCTTTCTTGCTCCCTAACTCCCTCACTCCCTCCTTTTCTTCTTTCTTTCTTCTTGCTTATATATGTGTGCTCATGAGTATGTGGCCCAGAGGATAACTTTGGGTACCTTCTTCTTTCACTTGACACCTTAATATCATAAAAATAAGAATCACTTTATTATGATGAACTCAAAAATAACAAACTCTGCATGGCTAGATTAACATAACTACTCAAATAACCATTTGTCATGTCTCAGTCTCTGGACATCACTGTAGCTGTCCACACACAATGGCCATTCTGAAGCTATGTTCCCTCACTTAAGGTTTTACACTTTCACTATCAATTACATATTAATGCACTTATCCACCACAAACAGGGAAACATCTACAACAGAGTTAAAACTTGAAACAATTGCTCTGTATCCTCTTTCATGATGTGTGTCCTTCCCCTGCATCCTGTTGTTCCTCATCACCTAAAATCAGTCCTGTGTACTATACCCATGTTTGTTACATCTACATATATGTATACAGTTATAGGCTAAGAACTGCATATTCAAGAGGACAGTCTTTTTTTTTCTTTGTGAGATTGAGTGACCTTACTTTATGTCATACTCTTTAAATCCATCATTTTTTGAAAATTTAGCAATTTCATTTTTCCTTACAGCTGAATAATATGCTTTTTTGTTACATATAACAATTGGGTTATATGTAAGTTCTGTTTTGAACTTTTTGAGGAAACGCATACTAATTTTCACATGAATGTTGTGCTGGCTAGTTTTGTGTCAAGTTGACACCAGCTAAAGTCATTTGATAGAAATAAATCTCAATTAAGAAAATTCCTCCATAATGAGATCAGGGTGCAGTCAAGCCTGTGGGCATTTCCTTCATTAGTGATTATTTGGGAGGGACCAGCCCATTGTGGGTGGTACCATTCTAAGAAATCAGGCTAAGCAAGCCATGAGGAGCAAGCCAGTAGGAAGCACCCTCCATGGACTCTGCCTCCAGGTTCCTGGCCTGTATGAGTTCCTGCCATGACTTCCTTTGATGATGGATTATGTTGTAGAACGGGAAACCAAATAAACTCTTTCCTCCCCATGTTCTTTTGGTCATGGTGTATCATCACAGCAACAGTAACCCTAACAGAGGGTTATAATTTTCATTCCTCCTAGTAGTGAATAAAAGTTCATCTGCTATCTCAAAGTAGGTTTAGTTTGCCTTTCCTTCATGAGCAAGAATGCTGAACAGTTTTTAAAATAGTTGTTGGTCACTTATGTACCCCCCCCCCATTTCCCTTCTTCAAAGCTATGTATTCAATTCATTAGACCATTTGTTGATTGCCAATTTTATTTTCTTGGTATTTAATTTCTTCAGTTGTTTGTAACATGCATTAGCCCTCCTCTGAATTGTAGATGGCAATGGTTCTCCATAATTCTGTGGGTTATCTGTGCTGTTATGATGGTTTCCTTTCCTGCACAGAAGGGTTTTAATTTCCTGTTGTCCCATCTGTTGATACCTGGGACTAATTGCTGCTATACTGAAGTTCTGTTCAGAAAGTTCTTAAGAACTCCAAAGCCTTCAAGAATACTTGCTTTGTTTTCATCTAGAAGTTTCAGTATTTCTGGTTTTAAATTATGTTATTTTATCCATTTTGATTGATTTTCTTGTACAACGTGAAAGATACTAACTCAATTTCACCCTGCATGTGGAAATCCAACTTTGTGCACATTGTTTGTAGAATAGACTATCTAATGTATAGTTTTGCCTGTTTCGTCAAACATCAGATCGGCATGGTTTTGTCCGTTTGTTTCCAGGGCCTCTACTCAGTCCATTGGTCTGCCTGTCTGAGACTTTGTTTGTTTTTTGCTGTTTGTTTTGTTTTTTGCTATTTCAGATGAGATCTTTCACCAAAACGGGAACTCACAGTCTAAATTATGTTGACAGGTGAGTAAACCCCAGGGACCCTCCTATTTCTGCCACCCCATCCCTGGGGTCACAGGTGTCAACTGATTTTGTCTGCTTTTATATGGTGATGGGGACTTGAACTCAGGTCCTCGTGCTTGCTCAGAAAGTACTTTGCTGCTGAGCTACCTGCCCAGAACTCAATTTCTCATAATTTGTCAGTTAACTCATTAGAGTCTGCTCTCCTCTCCTGCTCTTTCTCAGACCCTGTCCTCTTTGAACTTATCCCATCCTCACGTTCTGTAGCATGTGACATTGCTAGCCCTTTCTGGTTTTGCTTTTCTATAGCTCTACTCTTGCTTTTTTTTCTTTGTATTCCCAGTGCCATCTGGAGATTCCCTTCCCCCCGTGGCCCTGGCGTGTCTTCTACTGTTCTTCCTGCCAGCTCCCACCATACACTCTGTTCTGAAGTGGCCTTTAGCTCCACAGCTAGCTGCAGGCTCTTTGGAAGTACAGACATGCATTTTGAGCTAGATCCTTGTCATCTGCATGGCGTTTAGCTCAGTATGCCAAAGAAATCCATCTCTATTCATCTCTGCCTTCTACTGTGTTGGGGCTTTTTGCTTATGTTTTCCTTTATTATATGTGACAACCTTTTTTTTTTTTTTTTTACTATTTTTCTAATTTATTTTCTTGTGATTGATGTGCTTAAGGTGACATGATTGTAGCAAGCCTTTTTCCTATGGCAATTTATGAGTAAGTTAAGTTTGACATTTCTGTCTGTTACCAAATCCTATAAACACCAGCATTGAACTATCTTGCAGTTCTTAGTCCTGTTTTTTCATGTAGAATAGCTTGCTGTCTGCCCTTATGAAGCATTATGGTCAAGTCAGCTTATTGTCTCTTTGATACTTAAAACTTTTGTTATATATAATATATTTATATTATATACTGTAATTTAATTTTAAAGTTATATTAACTTTGAAACATACTGTGTATACTTGAAGGCCACTGTGGGATATATGACACCTGTATATATTGTATGGTATTTAAGTTCAGATCAGCCTGTCTGTGTCTTTAGACCTTTTCCTTAGTGTGTATGTGTTATAGGTATGTGTGAAAATGTGTGTGTTAGTGCATATACCTGACAAAGGACAACCTTGAGTATCATTCCTCATATATTGCCCATCATTATTAATTTTTTTAAGACAGTGTTTCTAAATAGCCTGGACTTTCTCAAGTAGGTTAGGCTGGCTAATCAATGAACCTCCAGTATATGTCTGTCTCCATTTTTCTAGCATTGATAGTACAAGCCCATATCATGAGATCATGTTCCCCTACCCCCCCCCCACACACACACACACACACTTTGTCAGTTCTGGCAAGACAAGGACTTTATTTTACTGAGTTGTATCCCTAGACCCATCATTTTTCATATGGAAAATATTTAAAATTCTTTCTTCTAGCCTGAAATACATAAAATACACATAGATTACATTACTATACTCTATACTTGACATGATCACACACCTTAGTCCCCAGAATCCTGGCAATGAGTGGCAAGGGAATTTAGAAAAGACAGACACACAGACACATATACTATGAAGTGGAGTCAGGTGGGATTTTCCAACCACTAGCACTTGGAACCCCAGCATGTTTATTAGGTAAAGCACAGTGGGGAGGGTTAGGTAGTCTGGGTAGTAAGTCTCTGCAGGAAGTCATCTCAGGCAGTAAACACTCTGGAAGAGGAAACTGCAGTTCTGAGTCTTTGCACACACCAGTCAGTTGTTCATAAACATGCATGCTGGGGCTTCTTGAGGAAGGCGTTCATCCCTCTGGAGCCTAAACCATGTGGGGAATGTCTTTGTCAACTTACCATGTCAACTGGTCTTGTACTTCTCAAGAGTCCTTACTCATGTCAAAGCACACATTCGTGCAGGACTTCATTCGCTCAGGGTCTCCTCTGACCCTACATACACATCTGATATAAAGCAATAGAACACAGTATGTTGATCCTTCTGTTGTACTGAGAACTTAGTTGTCAACTGGACACCCTTCTTCCCAATCTCTCTTCCCTCCAGCCTCTGCTCACCACAGCATGGGTGTAGGGGTTAGATAAATTAGATTTAGAAAATATATAGGAGTTTCTGATACTGTCTCTTAATTCGGGGCCTGAAGAGCATTATCAGCATGAAGTCAGCAAAAACAGGAAAGACTTAATAGACTGAAAAACAAGGTTGAAGTCAGGAAAAACAGGAAAGACTCAATAGACTTGAAGAAACAAACTATCTGGCCTGACATTGTTTTCAGCTGCTAAGTGGGCAGAGCCCAAATTAAGCTGAAACAGAGTTCCTCCTATTTAAGAACAGTGCATGGAGCCCAGAAAGGAAAGAGGCCCCTGATGCTAGAGATCTCCAAGAGTCCTGCTGAAAAAAGGGCTAGCCATTAATGGCCAGCTCTCTCCCTGAAGCAGAAAGAAGCCGGTGAGCAAAGAAAGCCTGAGCAAGACACCAAAAGGCCAAGGACTGGACCCTGTGGCTCAGATTTTGCCTGGAGGGGTTTGATCTGTCTGATCAGTGGCCTAGGGGAAACTGTGCCTGGCTTTAAGGACTGAGGCAGAGCAGCTGAGTTCCTGATTCAAAAGAAGTAAGTTGGCCTGCAGATGGCTGGGGTCTCCCACAGAGAAGAAAGCATGAAGCCTTATTTAAGGTGAGACTGCAATAACCAACTTACCCTGACGAACCTGCATCTGAGAGATCCAGAAAAAGGACTGCTAAGTGCGTTAAAGAATCTACAACAAAGACTGTGTTCCTGACGACTGAGGACCTGCCCCAGAGACTGTATCATTCTAAAAGGTTATGAAAGTAGTTGTTATAATTATCAATAGGTTTAGTGGATAGGTTAAAGAGGTTGTAGGAATTTATAGGATTAATAGTTAAGAAATTGTTGGTGTTTGTTATAAGTGAATTTAGTAATAAATAAATAAGTGTTAAATAATAATTTAAAAGTTCGGTAACACATGGGAAATATCTACAAAACCTACTCTTTTAATTTCTACATATGAGTGAGGATCAAGTAGTATCTGTCTTTCTGTAGCTGGATTATATCATTTAGCATAATAATGTCTTCCAGTCACAGTGTTGCAAAAGAAAGGTTTCACAGTGGCTGAATTAGGAAGGAATGTGGGTATATAATACATATACACTTGCAGATGCATATGTTCTACTACTTTCCATCTTTATATATACACAATATGTGAAATACATATATATGAAACATATATTTCAAAAGTGATTTTAAAAGGACTTGATTTCTAAAGTGAGTCTCTAGTAACTGTTTCCTTTCATCAAAAAACTATTATTGTAAAGTTTTTAAGTATTTATTGTGTATCTGGAATATGCTATATACTTTGCATATTTTAATTCACTTAGTTTTCACAAAAACATATCAGAAGATGATATTAGTAGTATATATTTTACTATAAAGATGTTGTTGTCCAGACAAGTTATGTTTTTCTGAAGAAACTGTATATAAGGATATGAAGCTCCAGAGAAAGTTCATACAGTTAATTCAGAGTTAGGACTCAAATCCAGGCAAACTCTAGAAATCTGTGCTCCTAATTATTTCACTGTTCTCAAGGGCTTTCATTCTGGCATTGTTCAATTTCCTAAATATTGATTAAAGACTGGCCTTTTGAGATTTCTTTCTAGTCACCTTTTCTTAGTGAAGAATTATGAAAGGTCTGTGATTTTCCTCCACCCATAAGCTAGTGAGTTAATCTGCCACAACTTTTAGCTACTGAGAAAAGACAGATTGCTAAGTCAAGACAGATTCTCCTCCACTAGTCCTTCAGTGTAGACAGTATGAGCCTAGTGTCTCCATCACTAACTTCCTCCCTCAGATCTACAGGGCCTTGAAGAGCAGCCCAAAGATGCACACAGTCTGCTCACAACCGGGTGAAACCTCGATAAGGGGGAAAGTAGTCTTTGTTCTAATGCTGAGGAGAACTTCCTGTCACCACCCAGCAGCAGACATTCTGTCCTTCTGAAGCTGTTTATTGTATAAATACCCTCTGGAAGGTGAATGAGCTATCAATGGCATTAATAAATTTTTGTTATTATTTTAGGTCTACTGATGGAGTCCAGGGCCTCAGCTTCATGTTGGCGAGGCAGGTTTTAGCCTACTGAGCTCGAGCCATCTACACTTTTATTCTGTCTAAGCTTTTTAAGGAAAGTACTAGAGACCTGGAAAAGCTGTCTCTCAACACTCCTAACAGCCTTTTCCCCCATATTTTAGCAGCACACATTTTGATCAGTGTAAGCGTAGTTTTGTTCTCCTCCATGGAATCTAGTGCTTTGGTTTTGAGCACGTTCACATTGGAACTAGAGGAGAATACATTTAATGAACTTATCCCAGAGCCCCTAGTGCTGGTCTTTTTCTTTTTTAACTTTGATAATGAAATTAAATCACTGATTCAGTTCCTTTATATATGGCTGGTTTTTTGTTCTTGTTAGTTTGTTCAACAAACATTTGTTCAGAGTCAAGTAAGATCTGGAGGTATACAAACCAACAAATCAAAGGCTACCCATATATGATTCCAGCCCACCTGGCAGGAAGGAATAGTGCAAGACTTCCAAGTAGCTTTGCAGCCACTGAAATCTTTAGCAAGCTTCTTGGGTAAAGGTGTGCTGGATGTAAAAGGGCTGAAGGCAATGGTTGTGTCAAATGGATGAGAAGAAGAAATGGAGATCAGACCTTCCCTTAGGGAAATATAAGATAATTTATTTTCCAAATAGCACATCTGGAGACAGTTAACTACACAGAGTCAACCAAAGTAGAAGTCTATGCCAGTTCAAATGGGACAGCCCAGGAAGACTTTGCACACTACTATGGAACAACTGGGAACAGTATGCATCAATTCTAACTAAACATTTATTTAGATATGCTATCAACCTCAGGTTCTTAGTCCCATGGCCAAGTAGGCATGGACTCAAAACATAAACATAATTACATTCACATCCTGAGTGAATAATGGATTAGAAGTGAATCCAGAGGCAGACTGTACCACTGGGGACTTCAGTCAGCAGTCTAGGGAGAGGCAGGTGATGCTAAAACTGAGAAATATAGCTAGAGATAAAATTAAAGACTGGAAGGACCAGTATCAAGAAGAGTTAATAGGAGTGTGAACAGAGGGGGAAAGATTTTAAGGAAATTGGGAACATTGGGAACACAAGGTTGGAGCCTTATGAGAATAGAAGAGTTCTAGAGTGAGCATGTGGTCCTGTGTATGCTCTGAGGTCCCAGCTTTGGGCTCCTGGAGATCAGAGGTGAGAATGCAGGAGTGTGTTCTGGATTGGAGCCACAGATTGATGTTAATGTGGAGATACAGGTGAGGAGAAACCATCAGCAAGAAAGGAAACCCAGGTATTCTGATATACAGAGTCAGGGGACACACACACACACACACACACACACACACACACACAAGAAGAAGAAGGAGGAGGAGGAGGACAGAAGAAGAAGAAGAAGAAGAAGAAGAAGAAGAAGAAGAAGCACCCATAGAGGAAGTTAAACTATTGAAGTGCTGAGGACAGTCCCAGAGAAGCTGTATAAAGTGTGAACCTGGAAAATGGGCAATATCACCCTCGGAGAGTGATACACACAGAACTGTCTATACAGACCCAGTGGAAGTGCACTGATCTAGTAGAGAGACTCTCACTGCCATCACTTTTGGTCATGGTGAATAGAAGTGGAAACTTCTAACGTCCTATAGAGGACCCTCTTGTGCATCTTGTCTGATGAGATATTCCCTCGGTATCTAGCATTAATCTCAGTTCTCTTGTACTGTGGTGAGAAGTTTTAGTAGAGAGTGTCTTTCCATACTACTCCAGCAGAACTTGTCAGTTCACAACCATCAAGTTGTTCTCCTTGGCTCTGCAGAGATTATAAAGTTAGGCAAGAGAGCTTCTAGGAGTCATACCAGTAAGTATTATGAGAGGATGCATACATACCACAAAGGAGTTAGGCGGTAGCATTACCAATATTAGAAAGGAAGAAACCAAATTGATTGGAGGAAATTACAGAAATCATGTTGGCATTGAAAGGTGAGATGGGGTGGGAATAGAAGAACATTTACTGGAGTGAGTGGGAAGAACATGCAAGGCAAGGTGTTGCCTGCCAGCTGTGGACGGGAGGAATCTTCTGAGGACCACAAACTACATAGTGGCTGGTGTCTCTAACTTTGTTCCTATGCATGTGCAATTCTACTCCTGTCAGCATATCCCAGGCTTCCTAAATGCACTACATAACTTATCGCCCTGAAGTCTTTGTTCTAGATAAACTCCATGACCTTCTCCATCTCTCTCAGGACTAGTGCTAATGTCCAGCACAAAAGTTATCATTTTCAAAAATATTTTAGGACTCTGGGATAGGGAGTAATGGTACATCTGTCTGTCTCAGCTGTTTAAACTGACATTTGTATTTCATATAGTTGTCTGGCTTGTAATAACAACAACAGCAAAAAGCAAGTTAAAACTCTTTGATAGCCTTGTGGTAGTGATGAGGACATGTTTGGAAGTTTAAAGGATATTTCTAGGGAACTCTGTGAAGTCAACTCTTTGTATATAACTTATGTGGCTTGTCAACTCACAATCTGGAATATGTTTTCTGTCACTCTTCAGTGGACAGTTTTCAGTGGTGTTTAATGTTCCTCCTCACTGATGTGCTTAATTAGGAATTGACAGTAATTCTGAGCTTCAGTGCATTTTGCTCTTGCAGGAATAGGCAGTCCCCCAAGACTTTAGCTCTCACTTTTTGAATTATTAAGAAACTTACCTCCACAAGTTAGTGTAGTAGAAGCTGGTCAGTAGAAAGCAGCCCGTTTGAACAGTTTCGAGCACCACATGTTATCTCACCCTGTGAAGGGTGTAGTGTATAAAGAGAAGTACAGATGCAGATCAGATGTACCGCTAAGTGTGTGGACCTAATAAAGGTACCCTGTGCACTCAACATTTGTTAATGGAGTGGATTATATGTTATCACACACATATACATAATGTGACTAGGTGAGATGTTGGAAGTGGCAACTAACTAGACTGTGGTGATCATTTCACAGTAAATATGTATTTTAAGTCTTCATACCATACACCATAAATATGTACAGTTTTATTTGTCAACACATCTTAATATGAACTAGAAAGAAGTAAGTGATAATAAAATAATAGTCAAATTTTATTAGGTATTTATGTAGTTCAAAGAAATTTTGATTATATTAGCTTTCAAAGTCGAAAAGATAAGAAAACAATTCTCAGCATGAATAAACTGGGAATGTATCTTGACATCAAAAATTTATTTTCCAATCCATTCACAGCTTATGCTAAGAACCACTCCTTATCTTTTGAACTTTTGAACTCTCTATGTATTGGGATGAGCCAGAAATGCACACGGGCTTCTTTTGAATGTGCCAGAATATTAAATGTAAAAGAAAACAAGTAGGCACTCAAGACTCAATGCACATTGACCAATTATGTGATAGTGAGTAGCTTTAGGGATTCTATGCAATACTGGGATGAATTTTGATATAGGAACCGCAGTAGGCTCTAGTCGTAACATCACACAGATGTAATCTCTGCATTTCTTATGAAGCAAATTTTGCTTGAATTCAACTGACAGTTAAGAAGTGTGAGTCAGGAAATAACTCTGTCAGCATTCTCTGGCTTCTATAAATCTATTTACAGGAGAGGCCCCATTAACATTTTAATTGTTTCACTGTTAAATTTGTTCTAGCTGCTACCTTTAAAGGGCTTAGCTTCATTAAAATTTAAGAGACCAGAGAGTTTATGTCTATTCTAATGACCCACAGGTGGTTGCAAAGGCTCTAAACATTTTTTCCTTTGCTTCATTGAATACCTGAAGGATTCTCTCTAGTAGCTAGACATGCTCAAAGTGGGGTGACATATTGCTTCATTTAAGTCTCAGCAGAAAGATCTCACTGTGTCTCTCTTTTGTATTGTCTGAGTACCAGACTCTCTTAAGGTACATTTATTCCATGGCCTGTACTCCTCTCCTGCCCTCCCCTTTCCTCCTCTCTTCTCTCCTCTCCTCTCTTCTTCCCTGGCTACTTCAGGAGCACATGTTTGCAATGCGCATAGAGAACACAGTTCAACCTTGAGTACTGTTCTTCACTTGCTGTCCACCTGTCCAGCCTATTGAAACAAGCTCTCTTATTGATCTTGGCCTTACTAACTAGGCTAGACTGATTTAGTAGGAGCCTGAGGATACTTGAATCTCTGCTCCCTTAGCACTGTGACTACTCACATGTGCTCTCATGACCTCCTTCTTTTGTGTGTACTGGGGATCACAGTCATGAACTCACATTATACATTGAGACATCACTCTACCCACTCCCCCAGAATTTCCACAGCTAGATTCCAACTTTATTGAGGGCTAAGTGTGAACACAAGCTTTTTTGAGTTAAAGCCAGTCACAGTTAGATAAAGGTATAAGTGAGTCTATGTTCATCTTATGTTTCTTTAACTCTAGTTCTTCTTTAGTTAAAAATATCAATCATAAGCTTAAATCTCCTCTCATATTTAGGAGCACCATTGTTTTGACTGCTGTGTATGAGCTGTGGGACTATGACTTATCCTTTGGGCTCTAGCCTATCATTTCTATTTTAAAACTTCAGTGTATGTTCCAGGACCGTGTTTTGGTACTAGTTGTGTGTTCCAAGGAATAACTAGTCTTAAAACATTCTACTAAGGTGAATTGTTAAATGTAATTATTTGGTATCCATCACTTAAATACCATGCATTGTATGTACATTGGACAACACTGTGTTTGACTCCAGTTTATGTGAAATCTTCATGACAACAGTCTGTCATTTCTTACCTAAAGAACACTTCTCAAGGATCCAAGATGGCGCCAACCATAGAGCAGTGCATCTGAGTAGTAGGTGAATGAGATTAGTCATTGTGGAGTGAATGTGAGGTCCCCTAGCCTACAGTGAAACACAGGCGGTGTCTGAATTCCCACAGCGAACATTGAGACCGGTCACCAGGTAAAACAGCCCACGCAGTTCCCGGGAACACAACCCTGAGATCAGCCAGCTCCGTCACTGGTCTGGAGAGGAGCTCTGGCTAGACATCTAGCCCAGGAGAGAATCCAGCCCACGGCTCCAGCCACAGACCAGCGGCCCCGCCTGTCTCCCTGATATCCAGCCTGCACTCAAGCCGCACCACAAGAGCAAAGGTAAGTGAGATTATTTTTTTCCGGAGTTTCCAACATGGTGGCACAGTGTGCACTGTAGCGTAGAGGCAGAGACCTAACTCAGTCACAGAAAAGCAATTAGGAGCCAAGACTGCCTGCAAACAGAGCCCGCAACAGT
>CAJQZJ010031840.1:1357625-1372120 GCA_907164525.1 Lophiomys imhausi
ACAGCCCTATAACCCCTAAGGAAATAGAAACAGTCATTAAAAATCTCCCAACCAAAAAAAGCCCAGGGCCAGATGGCTTTAGCACGGAATTCTACTGGACCTTCAAAGAGGAGCTAACACCAATACTTTTCAAACTCTTTCACCAAATAGAATCTGAAAGAACATTGCCAAACTCATTCTACGAGGCCACTGTCATTCTGATTCCTAAACCACACAAAGAACCAACAAAGAAAGATAACTTCAGACCAATCTTCCTCATGAACATAGATGCAAAAATACTTAATAAAATACTAGCAAATCGAATTCAAGAACACATCAAAAGTTTCATACACCATGACCAAGTAGGCTTCATCCCAGGGATGCAGGGATGGTTCAACATACGAAAGTCTATCAACGTCATTCACCATATAAACAAGATGAAAGAAAAAAAAACCATATGATAATCTCGCTAGATGCAGAAGAAGCATTTGACAAAATCCAACACCCCTTCATGCTAAAAGTTCTGGAGAGAACAGGCATACAAGGGCCATACCTAGAAATATAAAGGCAATATACAGCAGGCCAGTGGCCAACATCAAAATAAATGGAGAGAAACTTGAAGCATTTCCTGTAAACTCAGGGACAAGACAAGGATGCCCACTTTCACCATACCTCTTCAATATAGTACTTGAAGTTCTTGCTAGAGCAATAAGACAACTAAAGGACATCAAGGGGATAAACATTGGAAACGAAGAAGTCAAATTATCCCTATTTGCAGATGATATGATAGTATACATAAGCGACCCCAAAAATTCCACCAGAGAACTCTTACAGCTGATAAACACCTTCAGCAAAGTGGCTGGATACAAAATTAATTCAAAAAATCAGAAGCCCTTCTTTATACAACAAACAAATGGGCTGAGGAAGAAATAAGGGAAACAACCCCCTTCACAATAGCCGCAAACAACATAAAATACCTGGGGGTAACTCTAACCAAGCAAGTAAAGGACCTGTACAACAAGAACTTCAAGCCCTTGAAGAAAATGGAAGAGGCCTTTAGAAGATGGAAAGATCTACCATGCTCATGGATAGGTAGGATCAACATAATAAAAATGGCCATCCTACCAAAAGCAATATATAGATTCAATACAATTCCTATCAAAATACCAACACAATTTTTTATAGACTTGGAAAGAGCTAGCCTCATTTTCATATGGAACAACAAAAAGCCCAGAATAGCTAAATCAATCCAGTACAATAAAAAAACATCTGGAGGTATTACCATCCCAGATTTCAAGCTGTACTACAGAGCAATAGTTGCAGAAACAGCATGGTATTGGTATAGAAACAGACCACTAGATCAGTGGAATCAAATTGAAGATCTAGAAATAGACCCAGACACTTATGGCCACCTAAGTTTTGACAAAGAAGCCAAAACGGCACAATGGAAGAAGGACAGCATCTTCAAAAAATGGTGCTGGTCCAACTGGATGTCCATTTGTAAAAGAATGAAGTTAGACCCATACTTATCACCTTGTACAAAACTTAAGTTCAAGTGGATCAAAGACCTTAACATAAGGCCGGTCACACTAAATCTACTAGAAGAAAAAGTGGGAGAAACCCTCGAACTTATTGGCACAGGCAACAACTTCCTGAACAGAACACCAACAGCTCAGGACTTGAGATCAACAATCAATAAATGGGACCTCATGAAACTGAAAACCTTCTGTAAGGCAAAGGATACTGTCATTCGAACAAAATGGCAGCCTACTGACTGGGAGAAAATCTTCACCAACCCCACATCTGACAGAGGGCTAATATCCAAAATCTACAAAGAACTCAAGAAATTAAATGCCAAGAAACCAAATAATCCAATCAAAAAATGGGGGACAGAGCTAAATAGAGAATTCACAAAGGAGGAATCCCTAATAGCTGAGAGACACTTGAAGAAATGCTCAACATCCTTAATCATCAGAGAAATGCAACTCAAGACGACTCTGAGATTCCATCTCACACCTGTCAGAATGGCTAAGATCAAAAACTCAAATGACAGCACATGCTGGCGAGGGTGTGGAGAAAGGGGTACCCTACTCCATTGCTGGTGGGAGTGCAGGCTTGTGTAACCACTATGGAGGTCAGTCTGGCGATATCTTAAAAAACTTGGAATAGCTCTGCCTCAGGACCCAACCATACCACTTCTGGGTATACACCCAAATGCCTCTTCACGGAATCATAAGGAAGTTTCCTCATCTATGTTTATAGCAGCCTTATTTGTAATAGCTAGAAATTGGAAACAACCCAGATGGCCCTCAACTGAAGAATGGGTCAAAAAACTGTGGTACATCTATACAATGGAATATTATTCAGCTATCAGGAACAATGAAATTATGCAATTTGCAGCCAAATGGATGGAACTAGAAAAGCTCATCCTGAGTGAACTTACCCAGACTCAGAAGGACACATATGGCATCTATTCACTTATAGTAGGATTTTAGCTATATAGTAGAAGGTATCAATACTACAACTAACACACCAAAGGGAACTTGGACATAGACTTCTTATTTTTAATTTTTATTCTTTATTTATTTTTTATATATTTGTTATATTTTTTTCTATTTTTTAGTCTTTTTTATCTATTGTATGCTTAGTGGTTTGTTTGTTTAGTAGTTCTCTCTCCCGGGCAACGAGACACTTTCCACTGATGGTACTGCTTCGTAGATCCCCAAGGAATGAAGTGACTCTTGGCCCTCATATGACCTCTCAACTGAGATGAAGGACTGTTATATAAGGACACCCCACCCCAGAGAAATGGGATGGAAGGGTTAGGAGGTAAAGAAAAAAAATGAAATGTGATATTTCGGCCTTTTACTACTAACCGTCATAAACTGTTTAGGATAATTAAGAAATGCAAACTAATGGTTATGCAAGCCGGTCATTCTGTTAGGTACTATGACAGCCTATTATAGTTACATGCTAAGCTAATCAGAAATAAAGCTGCTAAGAGACAAGCAACATCTGCTTACCCTAATATAAGATATAGATAGGGCCTCTTCAAAAACCTCAAGAGATCTGCAGAATATGGCATTCAAAGATGTTTTCGTAACTTTAGATTTTTTTATATCAAGACATATCAACTCCTGACAGCACCCCCTACTCTACCCCAAGTAGAAGATGAGCATCGAAGAATCTCCAGTGGGAGATGATTGAATTAGTCGCAAGCCTATTTCTTGGTAGGAAAAGCCCCTTGCTCCAACTGTAGACAGAATGCTGTCCAAAAAGGACAAAACCTGGAAGCAGGTAAGTCGACAGCCTAGCTCTGTCAAGACAAGGGTAGGTAAGTCCTTCGTAACCCCTGCTCTACAATCAATGTCTGTCAGAGAAACAGGGACAAATGACTGAAGATCGATGCTTTAATGTATGGAGAGAAAATGGGAACTGTCCAGGCAGCCACTGGTATGTCATTTCTTAGTTTTGGAAGCTGCAGGCCCTGTACTTCCTATAAAATCAGATATATTTATCCCTCTCAGGTCTCTGAGGTGGTTGAAGAACAGATAGCTAGAGTCTCATAATTAAATTTTGAGTTGTTTAGGAGTCAAGAAGATACTTTTAAAATTGTGTTGCAAGTTAGTATGAATGTTGAGTCAGATATAGACCTTTAAACTCATGGAGATGTTTAGATAGTAGAATGTTAAAGTCAGGTACCAAATACATATGGACTGGTCATTGGGAATGTACGTTAAGCCATATAACTCTCGTAACTGTGGCCTAATTACCTCTGTTGTACTGTATTGTATTTGTTATTATAAGAGAAAGAGCCATTTGTTGGACTGAAAGGGGAAACTGTAGGGGGAAATAAGATATACCTTAAATTTAAAAGAAAAAAAAAGGGAAGAGGATGGGGTGTTGAGGGTGAGAGGGTGGGACTGGAGGGGGAATAGGGAGGGGACTGCGATTGAGATGTAACTTGAAGAAATAAAAAATAAAGGAAAAAATAAAAAAAGAAAAAGAAAAAGAAATTGAGACTGTGGACCTAGAATAAATTAAACGTTTTTTCAGTTAGAAGTTCATAATGAGTGACATGCATAACTTTCTGTAGTGAATTTTTTAAACACTGACTGGAGGAAAGATGGCTCAGCAGTTAAGAGAATTTGTTGCTCTTGCAGAAGATGAGTTTGATTCTCAGCACCCACATGGTGACTCCCAACCACCCCTAACTCCATTTTCTGGGAGTCAGATACATCTTCTGGGCTCTGCAGCTACCAGCCACCCATGTGCATACATACACTTAGGCAAAATACTTATGCACATAGATAGATTACAGAGAGCTGATAGACAAATTGATAGATAATACATAGATAGATGATGATGGATGATTGATTGATAAATGATAGATAGATAGATAGATTGATTGATTGAGTGATAGATGATGAAATTTTAATCAAATGGTTTCCAAAAATTTTAGGCATTTGATTTGAAATGTACCAGAGATGTTGTGATCACTGGATAGTGTTATTAAATTTTTCCGCTGTGGTCCTGCCACTCTTTCATCTGTTTTAAAAAATTAACTGGCACACATTCAGGGATAGAAAAAATGAAGCCAAGCTTATGCTCTGTGGCATTGAGCAAAAGTCAAAGGCTCAAGCAGATTTGCAAAAATCCGTATTATTTAGTTAACAAAGTTTTAAAAATGTAACCAAAGTCAACCTATAAGGTTTACTTTCGAATGAATCTAAGCAATGTGAACTGATCCAAGAATTTCAGATACAAAATTGAAAAATGTCACCTTCATACCTACTCACTTCAGTAACAGGAAGCCAAGTACCTTCCTCTGCAAGTGCCCCATCTCAAGTTGTTCAAACCTATGTCTCAGCCCAGGGGAGGAACCATCAGCCCATTGCTGCCTTTACTTCTGTTGGCCACATGGTGTCACTGTCGAAAGCTTGTTTATTTTTCTGAAAATGCTTCCTTCAGAGAGCAGTCATCAGGTTGCCAGCTTCCTTCAGTATTCGGGGCCCTTGGTGATACCATTTTGAATCCCCACTTCTGGAAAAGCTGCCATGCTGGAAAGGCCAATAATAGCCTAGAGGCAGGGAAAAAACTGAAAAGGAGTCAAGGAGTGTGACTAATGCAGGCCCCTTGTTCTCTGCTCAGGGCGGTTGTGTTCTACCACAGAACACATAACACTTTGAACTGGGATTAATGGATTTAAATGGTAGTGGTCACAGAACCGCACTACTCTTTTATATTTCTCATGTTTCTCCATCATGTATGGGATTCTCATGAAGACTACTTATAGCACTCTTGTATTCCTTTGCCTCAATTCCCTTTTTAATTTTCACTTTTATGTGGTGGCTTACACTCTAGCACCCAAGTAAATCCTGGGGGCTTGAAAATCATAAGGCCTGTCTTTTTACCCACTAGAAGGTGCCCATGCCCATGCCTGGACAGTCAAAACACACTAACCCTGCGACCACGGTGAGGTAGTCTCCTAATCTTAGCCCATTTCTACAACTGTAACAAAATACTAGAGACCATGTAATTTATAACTGATTGGAATTTATTTTTCCCAAATTTGGAGACTGGGAAGTCCAAGACTAAGGCACTATCATTTGGTGTCTGAAAAGGGACAAACTCACGAAGAGACAAAATAGATATGACTTCCAACCTGGGTCTGGGCTGAGAGGGTCATTGTGCAACTCAGAATCTGCGTCAGACTCAGCAATGCTGGGCCCAGGAATTGAGGAGTGGTGGGGAAGGAAGTGGAGAGGGTAAAAAGAACACAGTATATGGGGTGTTTGGCTGGAACTCAGCCAAGAGAACATAATGATGCAAATCCCAATGAGGCCTGGTCAGCATGAGGTTACTGGACCAGACATTTTCCAGCTTTTTAGTGAAATATAAACTCTTCACTTTCCCTTTTTGTTTTCAGTGTAAATGGATCACATATATGGGTTTCAAAATCAGCCAGAGGCAGCTTTCAGCTTCTTAGCATAGCACTGTAGGCTTTTTTTTTCCTTTATTTTTTATTTCTTCAAGTTACATCTCAATCGCAGTCCCCTCCCTATTCCCCCTCCAGTCCCATCCTCCCACCCTCAACCCCCCATCCTCTTCCCTTTTTTTTTTCTTTTAAATTTAAGGTATATCTTATTTCCCCCTACAGTTTCCCCTTTCAGTCCAACAAATGGCTCTTTCTCTTATAATAATAAATACAATACAGTACAATAGAGGTAATTAGGCCACAGTTATGAGGGTCATATGGCTTAACGTACATTCCCAATGTCCAGTCATATGTACTTGGCACCTGACTTTAACATTCTACTATCTAACGATCTCCATGAGTTTAAAGTTCTATATCTAACTCAACATTCATACTAACTTGGAACACAATTTTAAAAGCATCTTCTTAGATCTATAACACTTTCTTGACTCCTAAACAACTCAAAATTTAATTATGAGCCTCTAGCTATCTGTTCTTCAACCACCTCAGAGACCTGAGAGGGATAAATATATCTGATTTTATAGGAATACAGGGCCTGCAGCTTCCAAAACTAAGAAATGACATACCAGTGGCTGCCTGGACAGTTCCCATTTTCTCTCCATACATTACAGCATCGCTCTTCAGTCGTTTGGCCCCGTTTCTCTGACAGACATTGACTGTAGAGCAGAGGTTATGAAGGGCTTGCCTACCCTGTCTTGACAGAGCTAGGCTGTCAACTTACCTGCTTCCAGGTTTTGTCCTTTTTGGACAGCATTCTGTCTACAGTTAGAGCAAGGGGCTTTTCCTACCAAGAAATAGGCTTGCGACTAATTCAATCATCTCCCACTGGAGATTCTTCGATGCTCATCTTCTACTTGGGGTAGAGTAGGGGGTGCTGTCAGGAGTTGATATGTCTTGATATAAAAAAATCTAAAGTTACGAAAACATCTTTGAATGCCATATTCTGCAGGGTTTTTGAAGAAGCCCTATCTATCTCTTATATTAGGGTAAGCAGATGTTGCTTGTCTCTTAGCAGCTTTATTTCTGATTAGCTTAGAAAATAACTATAATAGGCTGTCATAGTACCTAAGAAAATGACCGGCTTGCATAACTATTAGTTTGCATTTATTAATTCACTGTAGGTTTTTAAACAGCTTCTCACATACTTTATCTCAGCCAGACATTACCATCCCTGTGGACAAATAAGGAAAGAAGAACCAAATGACATGAGGAACCAGCTTAAGGTAACAAAACTAGACAGGAACAAAGGCTGGAGTTACTTGGTCATCAGCTCCCCACTGCTTGTCCCACTCTCTGGGCCTTTTCTAAAGATCAGCACCCTGGCCTGGCCTGGCCTGGCCTTTGGCTTTCTTGGATAGTCATAGCAAAACCATTTTTTAAAATCAGCCAACTCCTCCAAGTTCTCAGGGACCCCTAAATGTGACATGAGTGACTGGCATGCTGTCTTTCATCTTGGGAACACTAAGAGTTTTGTAAACGCTATCTCATTAGTCCTCATAAGACCAGACATTTTCTTATTTTGTTTATTTATTACATTAAGTTATATCTCCATCATAGTGCCCTCTTTCTACCCCTCTTGGTTCTATACTCCCACTCTCTCCTCCTTCTCCCACACATCCCACTTCTCTGATGTGGAGTGTTCCTATATATCAGCCCCTCTCAGTTCAACAGTCATATGAGGGCTAAGAGCTTCCTCTTGCACTGGGGGCCTACATGGTAGCATCACTAGGGCAAACCGTCCCATTAATAGGTAACAAAGTCTATGATCCTAATCCTTTTGGTATGTTGGTTATAGGATAGTTGTCCTGTACTATATGGCTAAAATCCAATTATAAGTGAGTAGATGCCATGTGTATCTTTGTGAGTCTGAGTTAGCTCACTCAGGATGAGCTTTTCTAGTTATACCCATTTGGCAGCAAATTGCATGATTTCCTTGTTTCTGATAGCTGAGTAGTATTCCATTGTGTAAATGTACCACAATTTTTTATCCATTCATCAGTTGAGGAACATCTGGGCTGTTTCCAGTTTCTAGCTATTACAAATAAGGCAGCTATGAACATAGATGAGGAAACTTCCTTGTGATTTGGTGGGGAATCATTTGGATGTATATGCAGAAATGAAGACCAGACATTTTCAAACAAATGAGTAAAAGCTTGCAGAAAGATCTTGAGACCTAGCAACTGTAAGCGTGATATGAATGAACTCACAACAGCACCCTGAAGCCTCAACAGCTGTCGCAAAATAGATGCCTTGAAGACCTGTCCTATAAAATTGTTAAGTCATAATGGTGGTGGAAGAAATGAGCGGTGTAGGGAGGTGGGGGGCTCAGATCTAATAAGACTGACTAATTTGGAGATAGAGTGATGGACTCTATGGTGACTCTAGAAGCATTTTTTAAGTGCTCATTTCCTTAGACACCAGGGGATGCAAATTAAATAGGACACTTACAGACAATCTACATCTATGCTCAGGTCACATTTGGTGATGTAAAATTTTCAGAACACACTACCATTTTCTCAGATTCTGTCAATGCCTAAGATTCTTCATCATTAAACTTGGGAGTCAAACAGTATTTTAAAAGTCCTATGTTCAAAAGTTAGCTGAACTGGCTCTTTCATTTCCATAGTAACAACTTCCACCTCTTTATCAATATTACTTGTTTGTGACAACTTAATGTTTTCAATTACAGATAATTTCACCCCATCTTTTGCACAGAATATTACAACTGCCTCTCCAGTGTTACCAAGGCCTCAGCATATATGTGCAGATCACCATACAGCATCTTTACTACATAGCTGTACTCCTGTATCACAAATTGCTCAATATCTAAATTTATTAACTGCATTTCAGTCTGAAATTTTTTTCTTGATTTGGTGTTTCAAATACTAGCATCAAGGTATCTGTGTCAGTTTCAGTCCTTAATGTAATGAGGTCTTGTGGCAGCACATTTTAATATTTTGGACTTAATGTTGAAGTTCTCCTGTCAGCCAAGTGGCATTTACTGCAATATGTCAAAGCATTCAGAGCACAGAGTGAACTACAACAAGGAGACTTGAAATGAGTCTGTGACCTGCAGGTCACAACAACCAAGGTGATATCCCAGTGGGCCTCAATAATCAAGTCCTTGAGAGGTCGTCATCATCTTATTCAGGATGGAGCCTAGAGCCGTGTGCCAGGCATACTTGAACATAGTGGCAGAGTTACATGGTGGCAGGGCTAGAGATCATAGTAAGGATTGAGATGTAGCCAGTTTAGGTTCCTGGGTATTGCAACAAAATCAACAGGGTAGAAGTTAGTCAAAAAAACCACCTGGAATGGCTGTCACCAAGGAAATAGACAAATGCTAGTGAGAATGTGAGGAAATGGGGGGGAAAGGAGCCAATACCTCTTCTGTACAGCTCCTGGGCATATACTCAGAGAACTCTATATCTCCATGCTCATTGATGTTCTAAGTATCAACACTAAGAAGAAAATGGAACGAGCCTAGATGTCTACCAGAAGATGAATGGATAGTGAAAATGGATTACATGTGCATAGATTGGGAGTTTACTCAGCTGTAAAGGAAAATGAATTTATAAAATTTGTAGGAAAATGAGTAGAACTGGAAAGTGAAGTGACTCAAACTCAGGAAAATAAAAACCCCATGCTTTAACTCATGTGCAGATACTAGCTTGTTAAATATGTGTCCATGTATGTAAGTGGTTGTAAATATGAGTAAACTTTAAACTTGGAGGGAGACAAAGTAAAAAAAAAAGAGAGAGAGAGAGAGAAAAAATCCTGGAGAATGGGGAGAAGAGGGCAAAGGGACATATTACTTGAAAGAACAAAACTCTGAGTAAGAGAATGATACTGAGGGGACGAGGAAGAAGAGTAATGGGAAATGAAGAAAAGTTGCAGTGGTTTGAATGAGATGTCCCCCATAAACCTTGGGTATTTGAACATTTGGTCCTCCCACTGGTTGCTGTTTAGGAAGGATTAGGAAGAGTGGCATGGTTGAAGGAGATGTGAATGGAGGGCTTAAGGTTTTAAAAGCCTCCTGCCATCCCCAGTGTGACCTCTCTGTCTCCTGCTTGCTGATCAAGATGTGAGTTCTCAGGTGTTCCTTAGTCTACTATCATGGACTCTAACCCTCTAAATTCATAAACCAAATTAAACACATTTTTATATGTTTCCTTGCCCATGGTGTTTTGCCAGAGCAACAGAAAAGAAACTAATACAGAAAGATCATCTACTAAATCAAATTTTGTTTGAAAATGACATAACTATAAATATTCAGTATCCTAATTTTAAATTTAATTAATAACACCCCCAATCACAAAAAATTCCTAAGAATAACACATTCCAAAATTTTGAGTTTGAAAGAAGGAAATAAAGATTGGGCTGAAAACAATGAAGCCAGAAATCTAACAGCAAAGACCTATGAAACAAATTAATTTTCATAAAAGACAAAACAATTGACCTCTAATTTTGACTAACCAGGGAAAAAGCAAATAAAATTACAAATAAAAATATAAATGTAAAAGATGTTACAGTTGAGGCTATAGAAATACCAACGACCATAAGAGACTACTATAAACAAGATATTGAGAATGTATATAATCTAGAATAAACCCCAAAATTCCTAAAAACACATAACCTACCAAGACTGAATAATGAAGAAACAAAATCTGAACAGATCAGTAGAAAGCCAGATTGTGAAATTTGTTTAAGTACCTATCAATAGATGAACAAATAAAGAAAATATGGGACATGACACAATGAAGCTTTATTAAGCCATAATGAAGGAGGAAAGTATGCCATCTGCAAGAAAATGCATGATCCTGAAGATCATCTGCTAACTGAAATAAGTTAGTCTTACAAAGCAGACATGACATGCTGCAGAGTGTAAAGACAACATAAAAATAAAAGGAAGACTATTAGGGATGTAGAAAAGAATGAGACAAAAGAGGAACTAAAAAAGGTCAGTGAAGGGGAAATGTGATCAAAGCACGTTATAGATAAGTGCATGGAAATACTTGAAAATACTTATATGTATATTTTTAAGTGCCCCCCAAAAAGACTCTGAACATACTGACTTCATGGATTAATTTTATTAAATGTTTAAAGAATTAATGCTGATACTTTTCACTCTTTCAAAACCTGGAAGAAGAGAAAATACTAAATGTGTGTTATTAGGTCAGCATCACACCCATGCCAAAGCAAAATAAGGACATAAAATATGCAAATTATCCTCCATTGCTGGTGGGAATGCAAACTTGTACAACCACTTTGGAAAGCAGTTTGGAGATATCTTAGAAAACTGAGAATAGTTCTACCTCATGACCCAGCCATACCACCCCTGGCATATATCCCAAAGATTCTTTACCAAACCACAAGGACATTGACTCAACAACATTCAAAGAAGCTTTATTTGTAATAGCTAGAAACTGGAAACACAACCTAGATGTCTTTCAACCAATGAATGGATTTTTTAAAAATCTGTGGTACATTTACACAATGCAATACTACTCAGTCACCAGAAACAAGGAAATCATGCAATTTGCAACCAAATGAATAGAACTAGAAAAGCTCACCCTCAGTGAGCTAACCCAGACCCAGAAAGATACACATGGCATGTATTCACTTATAACTAGATTCTAGACATATAATACAGAACAAAAATCCTACAACCCACAGACCCAAAGGAACAGGAGCCTAGCATAACTATCCTATGAGAAATTCCACCCAGCAGCAGAAAAAAGTAAAGACTGAGACACAGAGTCAAACATTATGTGGAGCTCTAGAAGCACTACATAAGAGAGGGAAGAGGAGTAGAGAGACCTGGAGAAGTCAAGATCAACACATGAAGATTAACAGAACCAACCAAACTAGGCCCCTATAGGCTTATAGAAACTGAAACGCTAACCAAAAAAAAAAAAAAAGAAAAAGAAAAAAAAAACAGATAAAAGCTTAGACTGTACCTAGTTCCCTCCCCCCCCATACAAATGTAGATGATGGGCAACTTTGTCTTCATACAGATCCCTTAACAAGTTGGGGGTGGGGGTGGGCAGTCCCAGGAATGGACTTTGTAACCTTTTAGTGGGACACTTTACCTTAACTGAGCTCCCATATCGGGCCCCAGAGCAAGAGGAAGCTCTTAGCACTCATGGACTGATGAACTGAGAGGGGCTGATATGTGGGAGCCCCTGAAACTGGAGGAGTAGGATAGATGGGATAGAGAGTAGAGGGTAGGAGGGTGGGACTGGCAGGGGAGGAGGGATGTAACTTGAATTCATAAACAAATGTTTTAAAAAGATATGCAAATTAAACCAATATCTCCTAGGAACATAAGGCAAACATCATTAAGCAATTCCTAGCAAAGAATATTCAACACCTGATGAAGTGGGATCTCTCCTTGAAACACAAATATGATTCAAAATATGCAAATTAATAAATGAAATAGACCACACAAACAAATGAAGGATGAAGTCACACAATTATCCCAACAAACCCAACCCAACAAAAACATATGACAACTTTCTGTGTCCTTTCATGATTAAATACTCAAAAAAAAATTAGGTAATCCCAATGATAAAAGACCATAGACAAGACAAGAAGTTCACTTATGTCACTCCTATTCAACAAGGCACTAAAATTGATAGTGTAATAAGATAAAAGAGGAGATATTTTAAATTCCAAATTAGTGTTGAAAAGATAGCTCAGCAGTTAACAGCACTTGCTGCTCTTGCAGAGGACCTGGATTGAGTTCACATTACCCCTGTAGTGACTCATAGCAATCTATAACTCAGTTTCAGGATATTCAATGCTGCCTTTTGGCCTCTACTGTTTCCAGGAAAACATGTGTTGCACAGACATACATGTAGGCAAAACACTCATACACACAGAATAAAATAAATAAATCTGAAAAGTTAAATTAAAAATTGAAATCAATATCTAAAAATTCCAACCAAAATCCAAGTGACACTCTTCACAGAAATGGGGAAAAAAAAACTCTTAAAATTCGTACAGAAATGCAAAAGGCTGAATAGCTAAAACAATCCTGAGCAAAAAGAATACTTCTGGGGATTACATCATACCTGATTTCAAATTATATGACAGAGCCATAGTAATAAAAACAGAATTGTATTGTATTGTCATGAAAACAGCATCATAGCTCCATGGAATAGAACAGAGGACTCAGTTACAAGGCTAGGCAACTACAGCCACCCAATTATTTACAAAGATGATAAATACACACTGGGGAAAAGCTAGCACCTTCAACAAATGGTGCTGGGAAAATTGGATACCTGCAAGAAGAAGAATGAAACCATGTTCTTACCTCTCACCCTGCACAAAACTCAAGTTCAAGTAGACCAAAGGCCTCAACATAAGACCTGAAACTTCTGGAAGAAACAGAAAGTACTTGCCAAGATGTGGGCATAAGGAAGAACTTTCTAAGTAGCAACTCCAATTGTTCAGGAAATGAGGCTCTGATGCCTCCCTAAGATTTGCCTATAGAAGCTAAGCATGGTGGCAAACAACTTTAATCTCAGCAGTCAGGCAGCAGAGGCAGGTGGGTCTCTATGAGGTCAGCCTGGTCTACATAGTGAGCTCCAGGACAGCAAAGCTATATAGTGAGACCCTGTCCAAAAAAAAAAAAAAGAGTTTTCTATAGGTAAGTCTATAGTACATTTATTTTCTTGGTTGATAATTGATGTAGGAGGGCTCACATGACTGTAGGCAGTACCATTCCTGGACTGGTGGTCCTAGTTTCTATAAAAAATCAGTCTGAGCAAGTCATGGAGAACAAGCCAGTAAGCAGTACTCTTCCAAGACCTGTTCCTGCCTCTGGGTTCCTGCCCTGTCTGAGTTCCTACTCTAACTTCCTTTACTAATGTGATGTGAAATAGAAGCTGAATAAACTCATGCTTCCCCAAGTTGGTATTTGTCATGGTGTTTTATCACAGCAATAGAAACCCAAACTTATACAGAAGCCAAAAACAAATAAATAAGATCACATGAAATTAAAAATCTTTTGTTTAGCAAAGAACACTGTCAGCCCAGTGAAGAAAGAACATATAGAATATCTTTGCCAGATATACTTCTGACAAAAGATTAGCATCTAAAATATACAAAGAAGTCAAGAAGGTAAACATCAAGAAACACCCCTGTAAGTTATTAGTGCTGCCTTCAATTTCTCTCTGCACCAGGTAGTAGTTAATGCAGAGATCTCATAGCTGGTCAAAATTCAGAGTGAATGTTTAGTCCTACATTGGTCATTGCCTCCATTGCCAAGGCTCAGGAAACATTTCAAAATAAGAGGAGGGAAAAATGTAAGAGCCAGAGGATGGGAAGGAGGCTGTGAGGTGCTGTCTTTGGCCATGATGTGTCAATTGCCCTTATGAACGTACTGCAGCTATGATTACTGAATGAGAGAGACATCCTTAACAGGGAAAACTAATTGAACTAGGTGTTTTTTAAGAAGAAAGAAAGGAAGGAAGGAAGGAAGGAAGGAAGGAAGGAAGGAAGGAAGGAAGGA
>CAJQZJ010031840.1:1381823-1453487 GCA_907164525.1 Lophiomys imhausi
CCCCCCCCCAACAGCTTCTCTTTTCATTCCAACAAATGGTTCTTTCTCTTATAACAGTAAATTCTATACAAAACAGAAGAATTAAATATGCCACATTTATAAGAGTTAAATGGCCCAGTATACCTTCCCAATGTCCAGTTCATACATATTTGGCCCCTGACTTTAACCTTCTACCTTCTAACCATCTCCATGAGTTTAAAGTTCTATAACTGACTTAGTTTTCATACTAACTTGCATCACTATTATAACCATCTTCTTAGATCTAGAACGCCCTCTTGATTCCTAAACAACTCAAAATTTAGCTATGAGACTCAAGCTGTCTATTCTTCAACCACCTCAGAGAGCTGAGAAGGATAAATATATCTGATTATATAGGAAGTGCAGGGCCTGCAGCTTCCAATACTAAGAAATGACAAACCAGTGACTACCTGGACAGTTCCCATTTTCTCTCCATACATTCCAGCATCAGTCTTCAGCCTTTTGGTCCTGTTTCTCTGACAGACATTTATTGTAGAGCAGGGATTGTGAAGGACTAACCTACCCTGTCTTGGCAGAGCTAGGCTGTCGACTTCCCTGCTACCAAGTTTTGTCCTTTTTGGACAGCAGTCTGTCTGCAGTTGAAGCAAGGAGTTTTTACATGCCAAGAGATAGGCTTGCCACTAATTCAACCATCTCACACTGGAGATTCTTCGATGCTTTTCTTCTACGTGGAGTAGAATAGGGGGTGCTGCCAGGAGCAGATATGTCATGATATCAAAAAAAAATCTTAATTTAAGACCACATCTTTGAATGCCATATTCTACAGATCTCTTGGGGTTTTTTGAAGATGCCCTATCTATCTCTTGTATTTAGATAAGCAAATGTTGCTTCTCTCTTAACAATTTGATTACTGAGTAGCTTAGAGAATATCTGTGATAGACTGTGTTAGTAGCTAACAAGGTGACATGCATGCATGACTAGAGTTTGTTTTTCTTAACTATCCTAAACAGTTTAAGATGGTTGGTATCAAGAGGCCAGAGCTTCACATTTTATTTTTAAGTATCTCTAGGTATGATACCATTAGGAAGCGTTACCTTAAATTTTGTATCAATATACAAAGATCTATTCAAATGTGGCTAAATATACTCTTAATTTTGTATCAATATACAAAGATCAATGCCTATGCGGCCCAATAAAATCTTAATATTGCGTCCATATACAAGGGTCAATACCATTGTGGCCAACTATAATCTTAATTTTGTATCAATATACAAATATCAATACTGACGTAGACCAATACAATCTTATTTTTGCACAATAAACAATGGTCAATACCACTTTAGCCAAATATACTATTAATTTTGTATCAATATACAAGGGTATAAGGGCATATTCAATAATGTGACCTTTCTTCTTGATCCTTCCTGTGCTGTCTATGTCTCAATTTTTCTCAAGTCTGTGCATTCCTACATAGGAGATAAAGAAGGATACAGAAAAGGGAAAGAAGGAATACCCTGCGTCTAACCTCCAAAACCCATTAAACAGGACCATTTAACAACTTGTAATCTCTTCCCCTAAATAACAGAGTTTTCAGTTGTCCTTCAAATAACTGAAAAAAGGGGGGGGGGGCGGAGAAACACCCTCCCCACCCTCTGGGTATGGGACGTCGCTCTCTTAAAATGACTTCCTGCTGATTTGGGTCATAGTAAACCTGTTTGGGGCCCAAACCAAAATGGAAAAATGGTTAAAAATGTTAATACAATCCTTTTATGTTCAGTCCTTCTGTTCTCAGCTGTTTAGATGTCCTAAGGAGTTTGCAGGCAGAAGCTGAACTTCCAGGCTTTACTGAGGTTCTGGCTGGGGCATTGTGTAGAGCTGAACGGTCTTAGTGATATTGAGTTGTTGTGGTTGTAGGCTTTTGATGGAGACAGCTATTGAGGGAGTCTGTCAGGCTGAATCATCTGGGTCACTCGTCTTCTTTTGGTGTCTGATTCTGATTTCTGCTGAGGTGTCCGTTGTCCAGTTGTCCCTGGGTTCCTTGAATGGATGCTTTGATTCTTCTAGAAAGATAAGAACAGAGCCCTGCCCTAATCCTCACTCAGGGACAATCGCCCTCTTTTTTTTGGGGGGGGGGGTAGGTAATATTTCTCCTGAAGCAAATTTGGTTTTTGACAATATATAAAGTGTTATCTTTCAATCTGGTTTAAAGAAGAAATTATTTTGTTATTTTGGAGCTAAACCAGCTTTAGTGTATATATTTTGAGGTCTCGAAGGACAATTTGTTTGTGTTGTGTGGGCCTTTTGTAAGTAGCTTTTAAACTTAGGTCCTTCCAAATCCTATGTGTGTGTCTCTGCATTCTAATTATTGGGATCCGAGACCTGTGGTTCCCATCTGAGGGGATTAAAGATGTGTTCCACCACTCCTGGATCGAAGTTTTTCTTTATTTAGAGTTTGTTTTGTATCAGGCTGACCTTGAGCTCTGAGATCTGCCTGTTTCTGTCTCTAGTGTGTTGGGGTTAAGGGTGTACTCTTCTTGAATGATGGGATTAAGGGTGTGTACCCTCACCACCCTTTTCGGTGTAACTCTAGAATTTATAAGTCCACTAACTCTATGGTGCTCCTCCCGACTCTGCTGAAGTTAAAGGCATGGGTTAACACCACATTTCTCCTGTATTTTACCTTAGCTCTACGTTTTTTCGACACTTGCAGGTTCATAAAACCAGGTTGAATGGCTGTGTCCTTTATTTTATTTACAGTGTTTTAACGTTGTTATCTGCTTTTTTTTTATTAGTAAATTTATTTGTTTGTTGCTACAGGTTACATCCTTGACATATTGTCCTCTTTTCCCACTTCCCAGCCCCACCCTCCCATGCTCTACTCCCTGACCCTTCCATCTTGATACTCTGGGGTGGAGTGTCCCTGCATACCAGTCTCTCACCACAGATCAGGAGTCATATGAGGGCTGAGGGCCTCTTCATACACCGGGGGCCTACGAGGCAGTACTGCCAGTGAAAGGTGTCTCCTTGCTACATGGGGGAAACTAAAAACAAAAACCAACAGACACACAAACCCACAAAAACAAAGAACAACAACAAAAAAAGAGAGGAAAAAGAAAGAGAAAAAAAGAGGGAAAGGAAAAAGAAAAAGAAATGAAAAGAAAAAAGAAATTTATGTCCATGTTCCTTTTGGTATGTTGGTTGTAGTACAGATATCCTGTACGATATAGCTAAAATCCTACTATAAGTGAATAGATGCCATGTGCATCCTTCTGAGTCTGGGTTAGCTCACTCAGGATGAGCTTCTCTAGATCCATCCATTTGGTTGCAAATTGCAGGATTTCATTGTTTCTTATAGCTGAGTAATATTCCATTGTATAGATGTACCACAATTTTTTAATCCATTCTTCAGTTGAGGGACATCTGGGTTGTTTCCAGTTTCTAGCTATTACAAATAAGGCTGCTATGAACATAGATGAGGAGACTTCCCTATGTCTCCATGAGGTGTCCTTTGGGTGTATACCCAGAAGTGGTATGGCTGGGTCCTGAGGCAAAGTTATTTCAGGGTTTCTAAGATATCTCCAGACAGACCTCCATAGTGGTTGCACAAGTCTGCACTCCCACCAGCAATGGAGGAGGGTTCCCCTTTCTCCACACCCTCGCCAGCATGTGCTGTCATTTGAGCTCTTTATCTTAGCCATTCTGACAGGTGTGAGATGGAATCTGAGGGTCGTCTTCAGTTGCATTTCTCTGATGACTAAGGATGTTGAGCATTTCTTCAGGTGACTCTCGGCCATTAGGGATTCCTCCTTTGTGAATTCTCTATTTAGCTCTGTCCCCCATTTTTTGATTGGATTATTTGGTTTCTTGGCATTTAGTTTCTTGAGTTCTTTGTAGATTTTAGATAATAGCCCTCTGTCAGATGTGGGGTTGGTGAAGATTTTCTCCCAGTCTGTAGGCTGCCGTTTTGTTCTAATGACAGTGTCTTTTGCCTTACAGAAGCTTTTCAGTTTCATGAGGTCCCATTTATTGATTGTTGATCTCAGGTCCTGAGCTGTTGGTGTTCTGTTCAGGAAGTTGTCACCTGTGCCAATGAGTTCGAGGGTTTCTCCTACTTTTTCTTCTGTTATCTTTAGTGTGGCCGGCCTTATGTTAAGGTCTTTGATCCACTTGGAATTAAGTTTTTTACAAGGTGATAGGTATGGGTCTAATTTCATTCTTTTACAAGTGGACATCCAGTTGGACCAGCACCATTTGTTGAAGATGCTGTCCTTCTTCCATTGTGCGGTTTTGGCTTCTTTGTCAAAGATTAGTTGGCCATAGGTGTGTGGATCCATGTTTGGGTCTTCAATTCGATTCGATTGATCCACTGGTCTGTTTCTATACCAGTACCATGCTGTTTTTATTATTATTGCTCTCTAGTACAGCTTGAAATCTGGGATGGTGATACCTCCAGATGCTTTTTTATTGTACAGGATTGATTTAGCTATTCTGGGCTTTTTGTTGTTCCATATGAAGTTGAGTATAGCTTTTTCCAAGTCTATAAAGAATTGTGTTGGTATTTTGATAGGAGTTGCATTGAGTCTATATATTGCTTTTGGTAGAATAGCCATTTTTATTATGTTGATCCTACCTATCCATGAGCATGGGAGATCTTTCCATCTTCTAAATGCCTCTTCCATTTCTTTCTTCATGGGCTTGAAGTTCTTGTTGTATAGGTCCTTTACTTGCTTGGTTAGAGTTACCCCCAGGTATTTTATATTGTTTGTGGCTATTGTGAAGGGGGTTGTTTCCCTTATTTCTTTTTCGGTATGCTTGTTTGTTGTATAAAGAAGGGCTTCTGATTTTTTTTTTGAGTTAATTTTGTATCCAGCCACCTTGCTGAAGGTGTTTATCAGCTGTAAGAGTTCTTTGGTGGAGTTTTTGGGGTCGCTTGTGTATACTAACATATCATCTGCGAATAGGGATAATTTGACTTCTTCATTTCCAATGTTTATCCCTTTGATTTCCTTTAGTTGTCTTATTGCTCTAGCAAGAACTTCAAGTACTATATTGAAGAGATATGGTGAAAGTGGACATCCTTGTCTTGTCCCTGAGTTTAGAGGAAATGCTACAAACTTCTCTCCATTTAATTTGATGTTGGCCACTGGGTTGCTGTATATTGCCTTTATTATTTCTAGGTATGGTCCTTGTATGCCCGTTCTCTCCAGGACTTTTAGCATGAAGGTGTGTTGGATTTTGTCAAATGATTTTTCTGCATCTAGCGAGATTATCATGTGGTTTTTTTCTTTCATCTTGTTTATATGGTGAATTACATTGATAGACTTTCGTATATTGAACCATCCCTGCATTCCTGGGATGAAGCCTACTTGATCATGATGTATGATATTTTTTATGTGTTCTTGAATTCGGTTTGCTAGTATTTTATTAAGTATCTTTACATCTATGTTCATGAGGAGATTGGTCTGAATTTCTCTTTCTTTGTTGGATCTTTGTGTGGCTTAGGAATCAGAATGACAGTGGCCTCATAGAATGAGTTTGGCAGTGTTCTTTCTGTTTCTATGTGGTGGAAGAGTTTGAAGAGTAATGGTGTTAGCTCCTCTTTGAAAGTCCAGTAGAATTCCGTGCTAAAGCCATCTGGCCCTGGGCTTTTTTTGGTTGGGAGATTATTAATGACTGTTTCTATTTCCTTAGGGGTTATTGGGCTGTTTAAGCTGTTAATCTGATTTTGATTTAGTTTTGGTAGGTGGAATTTATCGAGGAAATTGTCCATTTCGCTTAGGTTTTCAAATTTGGTGGAGTATAGATTTTTAAAGTAGGACCCGAATATTTTCTGGATCTCCTCGATGTCTGTTGTTATTTCTCCCTTTTCATTTCTGATTTTGTTGATTTGGGTTCTTTCTCTTTGCCTTTTAGTTAATTTGGCTAGGGGTCTGTCTATTTTGTTGATTTTCTCGAAGAACCAACTCTTGGTTTCATTGATTCTTTGTATAGTTCTTTTTGATTCTAAGTTGTTGATTTCAGCCCTAAGTTTGATGATTTCCTGCCTTCTGCTCCTCTTGGGAGTGTTTGCTTCTTTTTTTTCCAATTTACCCAGCTTAGCTGTTAATTCACTAATATGAGCTGTCACAATTTTCTTTTTGAATGCACTTAGTGCTATGAACTTTCCTCATAGCACAGCTTTTATTGTATCCCATAGGTTTGGGTATGTTGTCTCTCCATTGTCGTTGGATTTTAAGAAGTCTTTGATTTCCTTCTTTATTTCTTCCCTGACCCAGTGGTCATCCAGTAAGGAGCTGTTCAATTTCCATGTGTGTGTAGGCTTTCTGTTGATTCTTTTGCTGTTGAAGACCAGCTTTATTCCGTGGTGGTCTGATAAGATACAAGGGGTTATTTCAATTTTCTTGTATCTGTTGAGGCTGTCTTTGTGTCCAACTATATGGTCGATTTTGGAGAAGGTTCCGTGGGGTGCTGATTAAAAGGTGTATTCCTTTGTGTTTGGGTAAAACGTTCTGTAGATGTCTCTTAGGTCCATTTGTTTCATGATCTCTGTTAGACTCAATATTTCTCTGTTTGGCCTCAGTGTTGATGATCTGTCCATTGTTGTGAGTGGGATGTTGAAGTCTCCCACTACTAATGTGTTGTGAACGATGTGCGATTTAAGTTTTAGAAGTGTTTCTTTTACAAAAGTAGGTGCCTTTGTATTGGGGCATAAATGTTCAGTATTGAGATTTCCTCTTGATAAATATTCCCTTTAATGAGTATATAATGCCCTTCTTTGTCTTTTTTCATTAACTTCAGTTGGAAGTCTGTTTTGTTTGATATTAGGATGGCTACTCCAGCTTGCTTTCTGGGTCCATTTGCTTGGAAAACCTTTTCCCAGCCCTTTACTCTGAGGTAGTGACTATCTCTGGTAGTGAGATGTGTTTCTTGTATGCAGCAAAGGGACGGGTCTTGCTTGCGGATCCACTCTGTAAATCTGTGTCTTTTTATCGGGGAGTTGAGACCATTGGTTTAGTTGCTGAGGGGTTTTCTATTTCCTTTGTTTTCTTGGGTGAAGCTTTCTTCTCTGGGATGGAATTTTCCTTCTAGGATTTTCTGTAGTGCTGGGTTTGTGGGGAGATATTGTTTAAATTTGATTTTGTCATGGAATATCTTGTTTTCTCCATCTATGTTGATAGAGAATTTTGCTGGGTATAGTAGTCTGGCTGGGCACCTATGATCTCTCAGGACTTGTAGGATATCTGTCCTGGCCCTTCTAGCTTTTAAAGTTTCTGAGGAGAAGTCAGGTGTAATTCTGATGGGTCTGCCATTGTATGTGACTTGGCCTTTTTCTCTTACAGCTTTTAATATCCTTTCTTTGTTCTGTACATTTGGTGTTTCAATTATTATGTGGCGAGAGGAGTTTCTTTTCTGATCTAATCTGTTCGGTGTTCTGTAAGCCTCTAGGATTTTTATTGGCATCTCTTTTTTCAGGTTTGGGAAGTTTTCTTCTATGACTTTGTTGAAGATATTTCCTGGACCTTGGAGTCGGGAGTCTTCTCTTTCCTCTATGCCTATGATTCTTAGGTTCCGTCTTTTCATTGAGTCCTTGATTTCTTGGATGTTGTGGGTGAGAGATTTTTTAGCCTTCTCATTTTCTTTGGATGTTGTACTGATTTATTCCATCGAATCTTCCATGCCTGAGATCCTGTCTTCCATCTCTTGCATCCTATTGTTGATACTCGCATCCGTAGTTCCTGTTCTCTTCCCTTGGTTCTCCACTTCCTCTTTTAACTCTGACTGTGTTTTCTTTATTGTTTCTATTTCTATTTTCATGTCTTGTATGGTATTGTTCGTTTTGTACATTTCCTTCTCCAGCTTACTTGTTTTTGTCTGAAAATCTTTCATTGCTTTGTCTTTTTCCTGTTCAAGCTCTGTCACCTTGGCTTGGAGCTCTTTAATGGTATTGTTCATTGTTTTGGCTTGTAAAAATTGTGGCTTCTTTGAATTCCTTCATAGATTTAAGTTCTTCTTGAAGGGACTCTATCACTTTCCATAATTCAGAATTGTCATTGTTTTCATGTGTTACTCTTGGTGTGAGGTCATCCAAATTGGTTGAGCTAGGATAATTCTGCTTTGTTGGAGTCATATTTCCTTGATTTCTATTTTTTCTTGGACCTTTGGCCATGTGGTTGTGTTTAGCTGTCTGTTCTTGTCGTTTTCTGTGTTTGGATCCACAGGGGATGCTTTGGTGAAGGAGTCGAATTGCTTGGCCATCTGTCCTTGCTTACAGGGTGATCTCAATGTCACTGTGGTTTTAATAGCCTGAATCGTTGTGAGCTGGTGCAGCCTATTCCCAGGTAGTGAGTAATGGTCCGGGATTGTTACTCTGCTCCCAGTTCAGACTTCTCTATTTTGCACTCTGAGTTATCAGCCTTCAATGGTTCTAATGGTATGGACCTGTTTGCCCAGGCACAGATTTTGTGGGCTTTGTTTGTCGTCACGGAGGCTGACAGGGCCCGGCTCCACACCTAATGTGTCTGGATTTACCCAAATACAGCTATGGTCCCCTGGCTTCTGGTTACCCACTAGGCTTCTCCGCCACAGGCCTGGCCGCTTCCCTCCCTATCTGCTCCGCCTTGGGTGGGCGGAGCTTTGGCCCCTCCCGCTTTCTGAACAGGCCTCCTGCCCTAGCTGCTTTGCCGTGGGTGGGCGGAGCTTCGGCCCCTCCCGCCACCAGAGCCGGCCTCCCGCCCTAGCTGCTTTGCCATGGGTGGGCAGAGCTTTGGTCCCTCCTGCCTTCTGAACAGGCCTCCCGCCCTAGCTGCTTTGCCGTGGGTGGGTGGAGTTTCGGCCCCTCCCGCCAGCGTCCACTTCCCTTCCCAACTGCTCTGCCCGCCCACCTTCTGCTCAGGCTCGAGCAGCTGCAGATCACCCGCTGAGCGCCCTTTTTCTTCTTCTCGAAAAAACAAAAAAAAACAAAAACAAAAAAAAACCCACAAGACTTCAACTATTCTGCAAAATTTCCTAAATAGTTATAAGGTCTTCCTGAGGTGTGGGAAGCCCATTAGGCTAGTGGGCGATCGCCATGTGGCCTTTGATTCTGCCTGCTGTGTGTTGGGATCGATCTTACCAGACGCCTCTCCAAATGGGAGTTCCCAAATCCCGGATTTAGTGGCTTCTGTGTCTGCGAGAGATGGGGGAGAGCCTTGCCCTGGGACTTTTAACATTCCCTTGGGAGCTGTGCGTGTTCCTGGAGGGGCCAGACCCTCCTGTTTTTGCACAGTGTCCCACAACTCTGTGTTTTCTATGGCTCTTCTCTCCCACATTCAAAATGCGTCTGTGTAGTTCGCTGCCATCTTGGCCCCCACTCTTTCTTTCTTTCTTTATTTTATTTCTTCAAGTTACATCTCAATGGCAATCCCCTCCCTACTCCCCCCTCCAGTCCCACCCTCCCACCCTCAACCCCCATCCCATCCTCTTCTCTTTTTTTTTAAGATATATCTTATTTCCCCCAACAGCTCCCCCTTTCCACACTTACTATTAAAGAAGAAAAATAAAGAATTTTTTAATTGCATAGGGTCCATAAACCAACTTTCTTTTTGTTAAGGCACACTGAATCATTCCCACAGACTAGCTTGAGCCAACTTCTATAAATTTCAGCCATTCTCTGACTTCAGACAATAGAAACAAGAAAAATAAGGCAGTGTTGCAAAAAGTTCTGATTAAAAAAAAATTCAAAATGAGGGTGTGCCATCAATTTCTTTTTTTAGAACAATATATATAGATATTTGAAAGTAGAAAGAAAAATTACTAGACTAAGCTGAAATTGTATGCCTGTTTTCCAAACACTGTATAGGAATTAAGTCTTCCCCTAATATATTTAGTTTAGCAACGCTGCCAGCCTTGCCTGGCCAATCCTTCCATCTATTTGCAAGTGTAATTATCTCCCAGTGTCTCCTTTATAATGACTTCTCTGAGTTTAAGGACAATGCCTTCATAGATAGGTTCCTGAACAATTTTTGGTGTGCATCTTCCTTTTCTTGTTTTTGATTTCTTTCTAAAAGAAATGTGCTTTTCTTGTAAATGTTCATAAAGTTTAGCTAAGTCAAGTAAATCAAGACAAAAAAAATCACCTAAAAGTTGATTAAAATCACTTAACATATTAAATATCTAGGTACATGGAGATAGAAATATAGAACCCATTATGCTTTGTTTTGAAACTGTTTTTAAATGATTATTTGTTTTAGTTTATGTGCGTCGGTGTCTTTGCCTGCATGTATGTCTGTGGGAACATATTTGATCCATTGGAACTGGAGTTACATAGAGTTGTGAGCTGCCATGTGGGTGCTGGGAATTGAACCTGGGTACTCTAGAAGAGCAGCCAGTGCTCTTAACCACTGAGACATCTCTACAGCACCTGTTTTGAAACTTTTAATGGCTGTGTGCTATATATTACTGACTCTGACTTGGTAGCTCTTTTTGATCATGCTGTTTGGTGCTGTTTCATCAAAACTGTTCTTTGCTATCAGACAGTATTAGTTTTGTGATGTTGATAAAGAATACCCGACAGGAAAAGCTTAAGGAAGGAAACACACAGTCTTCCTTACAGCTGCAGAGGGTTCAGTTTATTTTCGCAGAGAAGGCATGCCTTGGCAAACACTGTCTGATACTCACCTCCAGTGACCTACTGTTATTAGCCACGCCTCACTTCCTCAGGGATCCATAGTCTCTCTCCCCCGAGTAATTCACCCAGCTGGGAACACTAAAATACATGCCTGTGGGCTTATGATAATCTCTGGAAACTGAACTAGCGTGAGCATTCTCGGTAATAGTCCAAAAATAAACTTCTAAAATAAAAATACTGAATGAATGTAGAGCCGCACAGAACCTCATCATGAAAAAGGGATGATGGAAATGTTATCAGAAACCTCACCTAGATGAAGAGATGCAAATGGTGATGAAGGCAGCATGCCACGATCTTCTTAGATTTCACTTCAGGAAATGTTTTTCATATAGATGGATATCTGTGATTTGGTTAAAACAAAACAAAACAAACAAAGACATACTGGCACTCAGAGGCCATGCCCACTCTTCAAACGATCAGAATATATTGTTTTTGTGTTGCCAGATAATAGTAACTATTTTTGATACACTCTCCCAAGGGTGTTTCTAGACAAATGTAGTTGGCTTGACTATTTCATATCCAGAGTACTGGCTACAAACAGAACTTAACAAGGATGCAGGGTAACTTGTGAGAGTTGTTTCTTTTGAACAATTACAATGTCTATTATTTAAATTTTTTTGAAATGAAGGGAAACTTTGGATCACTTAAATTTGGACACTAAGATAAGGACAACGGAGAGTCATAGGAGCAGGAGTCGAAGGAGTGGCATTGGGTGTGGGAGTAGGTGAGTTCCAGGGTGGTGTGCTGAGCATGCGCACTGAGCAGGGGGCATACACTTGTTCGAGAAGGCAGGTACTATGTGAATGGCCTGTATCCGGCAGGGTCTTGAACTGATGGGAGTAAAATGTCAGCAATAAAGGCAGAATCTAAGAGAAAAAGTGGAAGTCAAGCCATTTCTTTCTGTGACACACTTACCTTCTAATTCTTCAACATAAACTTGGCCCCAAAGTCTCCCCATTCCTGATCCTTACATGAATAATTCCTCAACTTTGGGTTGTGTACTGTCATCTGTATTATCTGTGGTTTACAGTTAAGAAAGTTAATTTTCTGATTTGTACATAATTGAGTAAATAGATCTATATTAAAACATGTTTCTGTTACATTGTTCACACATTGTCTTTTTAAACAGAAAATTGAGAAAATATGCCCATGATGAGCCCATTAAATTTATGTATTAACTCCTGAGGAGGAAAAATAATGTATGGCTGGTTTTTGCTAAATTGTAAAATCTTTGCAATTTTTAGATAGTTTTAAGCTAAGCCAGCATTGTTCCTATATTCCAAAGATAAAAAATATTGTCTCACTTAGCTTTAAAATTAGTAATTAACTTTTACCCAGAATAGCACATTGTGTCTAATATACTACTAAATTTGAATTTAATAGAAGGAATAGAACTTTTCAAACCACACTTTCTTTTAGTGTTTATTAAAATGTACAAATTCTGTTCTACTCAAGGTGAGCTTACTCTTATTTTAAACTGTTTTCTTAATTTTTGAATGTCTAAATATAGCCCTTTCCATTGTGCAGAACCATCCCAAGCTTCAAACAACTAACGGTAATGGACTGAGCCATTGTGAATTGCTTTCTCCATCTTCAATAACTTTTAAATGGCTGGAACTGCTTTTATATGGACTGGTCTGTATGTATTACATGCTTCTATTTTTATAATTTGAAACATAAAATAAAATTTGCATTTTTTAAAGTTTTCTGAAAGGGGTTGGGTCCTGGAGGATCTTGAGATCAATGGCCCAGGGCTTTTGAGCCCATACCTTTCCCTTGGACACTAGCCACAACCATTCTTAACAAAGTATCTCTGTTTCTGTTGTCTTACTTATAAACTTGGTGCAGTTTTCTTGTCTTGGAAAATAAGAAACTGGAAATTTCCATCATACTTTCCATCCTCCCTCAGATCTACAGCTGTGATAACTGTGTTCCTCTAGGTCATCACACCCTCCTCTTGTAGCTGGCACTGGATCCCTTGTGATTCTCTGAATATCATCTGCTCTTCCCCTATTAGGAATGAGGTGAAATGGAGAGACGAAAAATTATGGAGTTGTGAGAAAGGAAAGTATCCCCTCACCTGAGGGAGATGCAGGAATTTCAGCATGATGATGTGGTGATTTGAATGGAAATGGCCCCCACACACTCATAGGTAGTAGCACTATTAGGAAGTGTGCCCTTCTTGGAGTAAGTGTGACCTTATTGGAGGAAGTGTGTCACTGTGGGCGGGCTTTGAGGTTTCAAATGATCAAGCCAGGCCCAGTGTCACATTCTCTTTCTGCTGCCTGCCAAGCTGAATGTCAACTATTAGTTACCTCCCCAGCACCATGTCTGTCTGCTTTCATCATGGGAACCATGGTGACAAGAAACTAAACCTCTGCACCTGTGATTAAGTCCCAATCAAATACCTTCATTTATAAAAGTTGCTGTGGTCATGGTGTCTCTTCACACCAACAGAAACCCTAACTAAGACAGAAATTGGTACCAGGGACCGGGGTATTACTGTAATAGACTGACCATGTTCTTATTTGGAGAAATGTGGACTTTCAGGCTTTGGATTAGAAGAGCAGTTTAACACTTTAAGTGGGGCTTAATGGGCCATCCTAATAAAAACATGGAAAGAAGTGGTGCTGACAGTGATTTGGACTGTGAGGGCCCAGCTTAAAAGGTTTCAGAGGAGAATAATATTAGTATGTGGCCTAGAGACCAATCTTATAATATTTGATGAAGAATGTGGCTGCTTTCTGTCCTTGCCCCCCCCCCAAAAAAAATTGCCTGAGACTAAATTAAAGAATTTTGGATTACTTGTATTTGCAGAGAATTTTTCAAAACAGCCTCGTGTTGACTTTGTTATTGTTATCTGTGGCCAATCTTACATAAATCTATAATGAAAAAGAGCTAAATGCACAGTTCCAGGTGAAAGGGGACACCAGGGAGTGTGGAGGAGCTAAATCCTGTGTTCAAAGAAATACACAGATTAAAGAAAATCCCTGATGCTAAATGGAATAAAGGGAGTGGTGACTTCAGGGCAAGCCATCACTCAAATAAGCTTTCAACACATGAAAAAATGTGAAGAAAAGGTTAGGGCTGATGGTGGTGCATGCCTTTAATCCCAGCACTGAGGAAGCAGAGGTCTTTGCATTTCAGAGTTCAAGGCCAGGCCGGTCTACATAGCAAGTTCCAGGAAAGTCAAGCCTAGGGAGTGAAGGAAGTCACCAAAAATAGAAAGCTGGTGAAAATGTATTTGAATTAAGGGGACTTGTTCCAGCCCCAGCAAGCAGAAGAACTTGGCAGCTTCAGCTATGTGGGTCTGGCTTTAGAGTCAAGGATAGGAGAAAGGGGTTATGGAATCACTCCCCATGACTAGTTACTAGGGAAAGCCACTGAGGCCTGTTTTGTGGTAGAGGTTTCCCTGCATGGAGGCCCAGAGAGGTCATTGTGTGACGCTGTGAAGGTGAAGCCTGAATTTCCTCCCTGTGCTCCCTTTCCTCCCTTTTGGGGTGGTAATAATGTATATCCTGTGCCATTGTATGTTGGAAGCATGTGATCTGCTTTTTGATTTTTATTTTATAAGGGATTACAGTTAAGAGACTGCCAGGAGTCTTTGGACTTTGAACTTTTAAACAGGGTTGAGACTGTTATAGGCTATGGGGATTTTTGGAGTTGGACTGAAAGCATTTAGGTATTATGATTATGGATATAAGCATGTGGGCCCAGGGAGTGGAATGTGGCAGTTTGAATGAAAATGGCCCCCATCAATGCATAGGGAGTGTCACTATTAGGAGATTTGGTCTTGCTGGAATAGGTGCCTCCTTGTTAAAGAAAGTATATCATGGGACAGGAGGCAGGAGGAGGAGGGAGTTTGGTTTCCAATGCTCAAGTCAGGCCCAGTGTCAGTTTCTCTTCCTGCTTCCTGCTTCCTGCAGTTTTCTAGGAATCTCATCAAAAACCAATCAACAGAGAAAGGAAATTCACTAAACCCCTTGAACAGCTCTAGGAACTTCTGGTTTCTATCGTGTTAAACTTCAGTTCTATCCCAGGTGTCTGTGGATTCGGCCTATAATTCTCTTATAAAAAGAGAGGGAAAGGGAAGAGACAGTTTCTTAGCAAGCTTTTAAGATGTCACTTGAGAGTCACTTAAATGGCATGTACGACTTATCCTGACAATCATTTCCTATGCTCCCTTGGGAAAGCCATGCCCACACTTGGGTCTGTCTTACTTTTTGACACTCTCTTGAGAAGCCCACCATGACACTTGGACATGATTTTCTTTCTGAGTGGTTCTTTCTCCTAACCCTCAGGGTTAAAGCTTATATTAAAATTTCTTTATTAAAGTCAATAATTCTTCTTTATACTGCCTAGTCCTAATGTTTTTTTCTGCACTGAAGCCACAAATCACAATTTAGCTTCCACTGAGATCCATAAAAGATTAGGGAAACACTTCAGTTTGCTGAGGTAAAGCAATGTCTCTGTTCCCTCACCCCTGATAGGAATATAGTGGTTTTGTTTGTTTGTTTGTGTGTTTGGGTTTTTTTTTTTAATCCAGACCATTTTCCTTCATTGGGTTACACAGAAAGAGATTCCAATCTTTATTTTACAATATTATTTTTAAATTTTCTGTTGCAGAGATTTTAACCCAGTGCCCATGAGTTCTGATAGGCCCATGGGTATATATTTGGGGGATAGGAGCAAACTTTAGTGGAAAAGCAATAGTAGCTTTATTTTGTATCAGCCTTTAACCAAAATGTTAACTATATTTCCTTCCCTTATGACTATGACTACATGTAATAAACCAAAGTGGTATTGAAACTAATGTCATATTTTCATCTAGAGTATTTGTTTATGCCTACATATCACACTGAATTGTATTGATACCTCAAAAATCTCAGTTTAACTGACATCTGGTTTCAAAAGTATAGTAAAGTGCTTTACTTATTAGGCTGTGACTAGAACACATGGACCTTTGTTTGCTTGTCTACAGATATGAAGCAACAATGTAAGATATCAAGACCTACTATAAAATTTAGCTCAATTTTTTTATTTTATTTATGTAAATTAATGTTTTGCCTGCAGGTCCATCTGTGCACCACATGCGAGCAAAGCCTGTGGAAGCCAGAAGGGGACATCAGATCCACTGGAACTGGAGTTACAGGTTGTTGTGGGCTGCAGTGTGAGTGCTGGGACTCAAAATCAGGTCCTCTGGAAGAGCAATTGGTGCTCCTAACCACTGAACCATCCCTATAGCCTCAGTTTTAATTTCTTTGATAAAATATTCCAACGTATTGATTTACTTCTTTTTGCCTATATATTTTATTTTTTTTTTTAGTGTTGGGAAATCCTGCAGAGAAGGTCAAAGTCTGACATTACAGAAAGTCCCTGAGCTCGGTGCAAAATGATGGAATCCCTTTGTCAGCAGGGTCTCCCCTTCTCTACCTGGGGTATCCTCTAGGCTGCCAGACCTCACACCCTTATCTGAGGAATGTCACATTGCCTTTGGGGAAGTTATAGGTCCAACCCTTTCTCCTGATAAGAAACCCCTTCAGCAGCACCTGGGATTCCTGGAAAGGCCTCCCCATGCAAATGAGATATCTTATGCCTTAGCTTTCAGCCAATGACCTTTGCCCATACCTCTAATTATACCTGCAATTCTTACCCCACCCCCTCTCCCCACTCCACACACCCCCATACTGTGGCCCATCAGATAATTAGGTTCCCCTTCTTATGATAGGGCCATGTAAATGAAGCATCCCTGGCACTCCTAGCTCCAACCAATCAAATGTTGTTCACTACCCAAAACCCCTCCCACTGCCCAAGATTTATAATGTCCCTATTCATGAAATAAATCATTCCTTCCTTCCATCATCCACTTCATCAAAGATTGTCTGAGACTCGCTGTCTATTTTGGGCTCTAACACCAGGAAAAGAAGGGCTTCTTCCCCCTGGAAAAATTCATCACTGGACCTTTGGATCTGCCTGACTAACCAGTCTCCTGGTCCTGGAAGCCAGAGCTCACTTCAGGGTGCCTGGGGCTCAAGCTCTCTCATCCCCCTTGTAGACGCTGCTGCCATTCAGGCTTGCATCTGGATCACCGCTGCCAGTAGCCTCAAGTTGTTGGCTGTTCTCGAAGCAGCAGCCAGATTTGCCTGAGACAAGTTGGACTTCTGCCACCACTTGGTTCAGTTCAGGAGCCCTGAGCTCCCTGCTCTCACCCAGCTTGGTGCCAGCAACTTAGCTAAAAGGGTTGTGACCTTACATTGCATGGCAGAGTCTCTCTCTCTCTCTCTCTCTCTCTCTCTCTCTCTCTCTCTCTCTCTCTCTCCTGCATGTTTGTCTAAGAGCTGTAACACTTTGTGGTGGAGAAAGTCCATTCTTCTACCACTCCAGCTAGATCAGACATCCTGTGACATGGATCTCATTCACTGTTCCATTCTTTTCTGTCCGGAAACCACCTGTGCTCAGACCTTCCAGCAGAGAAGCATGAACTTCCGGCCTGGTACCAGACAAAGCCCTAGCTCCCCGGAAGATGCATAATCACATTTTTGCTTATAGTTATTATGAGAAAAAAGTCTCCAGGTTTCACTAGATTCCCAGAGTGATCATAGCACAATGATGTTAGAACTTTGATTTAGACACCACAGCAGATGTCAGGCCCAGAGGAAGAGTGCACCAGTTATCAGCAAGCAAAACTCTTTAGTTCTCTTATCTGCTGTTCAAGACAATAAGGACTCAAAGCCAAGCCTTCTGTATAAAATCTGAATCGTTGTGATCTGAATGTGTCTAACAGTTGATCCCTGGATGGTTTTAGTAGTGGTAGAAATTTTAGAAGTAGGACCTACTTGGAGGAAGTAGGTTGTTGGAGGAAAGAAGGTTGTTGAAGAAGGTTCTATCTGGTCCCCAGTTCCTTCTTCAATCTGCTTCCTATGTACCACGAGGTTATCAGTGTCCTACCCCAATGTATTCTGCATTATCACAGGCCTATGATCAGAGAAGCTCATGACCCCAGACTGAAATCTATGAATAAACAAACAATTGTAACTCCCTCTAGGTAGTTCTGCCAAGCAGTGGGTTAAGGGAACCTTTAACATCAAAACAAAACCAGAACAAGATGAAAACAAACAAATACATAATTCATGCACTAATAGAGAAAAGGAAGCTACCTTACCCAGGAGTTTGATGATTGGATTACTCAGCAGAATAGAAAAAAATACCTAGCTGGCTTGATTGCTTCAAGGGATAGCATAGCCATGGTTATGTGTTGATAGAAGAAGGTAGAAGAGGGGATAAGGCAAGGAAGGAGGAAGAGAGGACCCAGAGGAAAGCAAGACCTTGGCATAGATGTCACTCACCCTGTAGAGCACAGACCACAGCCAGTGAGGGGAGAGCAGAAGCTGTGGGCAATGCCATTGACATGTCCTACTGGGTGTATTCACTGTAAGTAATCTTGTGAGTCAAATCCTATTAAGTTAGAAACCAGCTCTCCAGAACCACAAGCCTGCACTCTGAGGACATATTTTCCCCAAAAGGTAATAGATCTCCAAACGTGTTAGGAAGAAGTCCTCTTATGTGAATCTGATAAATTACCTGACTGGAGAGGATGTCACTTCAGACATAAAAACTACAGCTGAATGGTAGAGAACACTTCATTTTATGCTCAACAAGCAAGTTTTGGAAGCATTCCCTTGTGGGCTTCCTGCTCTTGCTCTACCTCTCCCATTTTCCCACCATGGCAATCAACTGCTTTATTCTATTCCCTATTTTCCTTCTTATCCAACTATCCTGATCTTCCTCTTTACATACACAGACTTTTGTCTTTTGAAAGGCAAATACATACTACATACTAGAAACATCTAGTAATGTTCATAGTCATAGGCAGCTTTACCCATTTCCCCTCACATACTTGGCTTAGCATTTTCTCAATGAGATTTCAAAATCCTGGCAAGTGCTTTTCTCTCACTTCAAGGGGCCTCTTAGAGATTTGTACACATATAAACAATAAAATACATCTTTGGGGGGTTTTTTGGTCCCTCTAGGTCTTAAAACGGAAATCGGAGATCATTTATTTAAAGAACAAATACATATATGCACACTAGTTTAGATATGATTTTTATCTTAAACATTGAAGAGTTTATCTCAGCTGTGCTGGGAATTGTCGTTCAGTCTGTAAAACACTGTCAGAGTGAGTGCAGTTTGCTGCCTCATTCTTTAAAACAAAATGTGCTTTATAAACATGTAAACGCTGACATCATGTGAAGATGTCAGCACATTTCCATATAAAAACAGAATGTGTGGGATATGATACAACAGTATAAATTTCCATGTAACACACGTGAAATATACACATTATAATGAAATGAAGGAAGAATGTGGTTCTGTCTTGTGTTCTTCTAGCAGTCATATTGCTGTAAAGCAAATGAAATTTACATTAGGTTATTACCAGTGTCAACACACAATGAAATCTGTGTACTTTACATTCCTATTCAAAGCAAGCATAGCATAGAATGAGTAGCCTCAATTTTTATGAAAACTTATCCAGTCACGTGATTAGGGATCAGACAAGGCCCCCAAAATGCTTCCTAAACAAACCAGATCCACTTTCTTCCCCACAAAAAGTTATAGAAACTTTTGGGATACTGACACTGAACTGGGTGGGAATGTGTTTGTGTGAGTCCCTATTCTGGAGGAGTAATTTAAAATAATGCCCTAGGGACTTCCCACTGGTGTGGGCGTACTGTGGGAAACCTTTCAAATCAAATGCTACCAAGTTAGGAGTCAACTCTCCTGCACTAAATGACCTGTCCTGTGTCAGGGTATCTTTTGTCTTACACACAAAGGTAATCGATCTTCGTAAATGTTAAGAAGTCCTTTCTAAAGTGACTCCAATGACAGACTATGTGCTTCCCTCCAACTCGGGAAGTTTTATCTCTCCTCACGGAACACAGATCCAATTTTGTCCACTGACTCCTTATGCCTATGCCCCAAATGCGCCAATGCCAAAGTCCAGTAGTGACTCAGTTTAGTCTCCGCTTCGTATGAGTTTCAAGGGTGTGCATTTAGGGGTCAATCTCAACAATTCAATTCTGTTCTCCTTCCCCTGCATTGCCAAAAAAAACAAAAAACAAAAAAAACAAAAACAAAAACAAAACCAAAAGCCTATATCATACTGAAATTTTCCTAATTGGTTGTTCTCTTGGAAATTTGGCAGAATCCCAAAGAAATTCTTAATCTTGTGGATTTGCCTGACACATAAAGTTAGATATATATTCTAACTTCCTCTCAAAATGTATAGAAATTTCCCATATATTTATAGCAAAAGATTTCCTGGTAGCAGTGACTTTTAGCTTCTCTTGGATTTTGGGGGTTTTTAATTTTTTTTTTTATGTTTTGGTCTTATTTTTCAAGGAAAGTCAAAAGACATTGAATTAGAGGTTAAATGTCAGGGAATGGGGAATATAAGTGGAATAAGTTTGCTTCATCTTGTTTTAAAGAAGAAGACATAAAACAGCAACTTCTGAAAATGGGCCAGATTTTAACTTCCCATCTGTTCAATAACATGTTTTTAGGAAGATATAGAAAAAAAAAACTTTCAAAAAAAGAAATAAATAAAAAGAAAAAATAGCTCCATTACAAACAAGTGGATTTCTTACTCCTAAGTCATATCCGCAGGAAATGAGAGCTTCCTGCTTTTCCTTCGCATACAAAAGTTTCTTTCAGAGGGCTATTCAAAGGCTAGTAATAATACTCTATGCTTACTGCATAAGAGTAAGGCATTTTGTTACTCCTTATTAGGAAAGAATTACAGAGAATTCAACAGGATAGGAAGTACGGCATGTAGACTAAGAGAAAGGGCTTGGGCACAAAATAACTGAAGAACTGACATTTGTTACCTTCTGACTAAGTGATCTGAAACATTTTGTTTAATGTTTGAGTCAGACATGTGAGTGGAGAGTGAGTTTAGGGTTACACCTGATGGAATCAGTGTTGGTGACTATTCATGTGTACTTAGGAACATGAAGACAAGCATTCTGGATACCCAAAGCTGTAGCCAGGGCTGGGTGACTGAAGCATACAGGAAATTTGACTTGGAATTGTTCTCAGTCTATAGGCAACTGTTCCTGTTCCCAAAGAGCCATCTACAAACCAACACACCTCAGTCTGCGAGACTCATCACTGAAGCCAAAATTGAATGTAGGAAATGCCTACCCACAAAGAAAAAAATAAGAATAAGTGCTGATAGGCTGAACGTGTCTGGTTTTGCCTTTTTTTTTTTTCCTTGATGAGAAATATGGCGCCTTGTTGCAACTGAACACTGCAGGGCAAGGCCTCAACATTGTCACTAAAATTCTCACCTGTTGGCGAGAGCAGCAGTAGCCACATATGCCTCCAAGCACTCCATTTATTACTTGAGTGAGACACAAGATGAATTCAATTCCTCCAAGGGCCAAGAGGATAGAAAATAGAGTCACATTCCACTCCACTATATACTTGGGCTCATGGCACTTGGACCAGGTGGAAGGATCCAGAAGGTACCTGTGGACAGAAGAGAAACTTCAGGCACATGGGCATAGTCTAGAGGACAGCGCATAACTTACTTTTTTGTTTGGAAGTTTTTACTCAGAAACACAGATTCTTGTACAAAATGCCATTCCAACAAATGGGAAGTTTTAGCCCAAATATTATTGTAATGAAAAACATAAAATTAAAACACAAATTTTGACACTAATCTAAAATTCTGTGGTTAAAAAATTCTCAAATTAAAGATTTTTATGTCCTTTAAAATATATATGACTTCTTGTGAGAACAAAAAAGCAAAGGTATATTTGCACCATGTTTAAAACCAAGTCATGTATCACAGGATAGGAAATAAAAGCAGATATGGAAAAATGAAAACAATTCATGTTGGAGAATAGTAAACTTATAAAAAATATTCCTATTCTGTTACCCGGTTTTATCATTGCTTAATTATTATCTATGGGAAAGATATTGAGTAAATATTTATTTGGAAAATATATTTTACATTATATTTTACATTTTAAGATATTAATTTAGATTATTTTATTAAGATATCAAACACCTTCCATTTTGAAAATTATCCAAATTCTGCCAAGTTAGGACTCAAGAGGCTTTTATTTTCAAATGAAATTGTTGACATAATTTTTTTTTAACTTTTAAGCAAACAGTAAATTCGCAACAGAAAGTACAAAGATTTAAGTTCAGCCTGTACTTTCATGGTGCTATGCTCACAGCTCTGTAGCAATGAAGAACACCTTTCATTCAGAGGTTTGACTAAGATTTCTGAGCTGCTGTGTGAGTTCAAAACTGAGCTAGAACTGGGCTATATGGTGGGTTCTGTCCTACAAGAACATGGACTCTCACAGAAGAGCAAGGACTGCAAAGAGCAAGTACTCTGATCAGGGAAACGAAGTGAAAGGCCACCAACCAACTAAAACCACCTTCCAGAGAAAAGACCCATTAAATACCCACTCAGCAAGGCTGAGATCCTCGGAGGCAGGGGCACAGCCTATCTTCTTAAACCCAGTCCCCAGCACAGTATCTGGAACAGGGTGTGTGTTAAACAATAAAAAAATCACAGAATGGGGGCTGGAGAGGTGGTTCAGCTATTAAGAACACTAGCTGCTCTTCAAGAGGACCCGGGTTCAATTCCCATCACCCACATGGCAGCTCACAATTGTCTTTAACTCCAGTTCCAGATGATTCAGCACCCTCACACAAACATACATGTATGCCAAACACCAAAATGTACATAAAAATAAATTTTAAAAATAAGAGTCCAAGATATTCTATTTAAAAAAAATCACTGAATGATAAATAACAACCTGAACTCTCTTTGTTAAAAATCACCAGACCATGCTAAGGTTATATATGACTTTATATGTACAGATAATGAGAAATTTTGTAAGTATGTGGATATATTTCACATGTGCATATGTGTAGATTATAGAAGTAGATAGTTCATAGATAGATAGATAGATAGATAGATAGATAGATAGATAGATAGATAGATAGACAGACAGACAGACATGAATGACTGGGATTTCTTTCTTAGAATGTCAGTACTTTCTACCTCACAGAGTATTTGGATTCTCAGTGAAGTAGAATTCAATCATGTGGGAACATCAAGGAAGGACTTCACCTTGGGGTTAAGTCACAATGAGGCCTAATACAATTCCTTATCACTTCTTCCTGCCCCAGCTTGAAACCAGACATTTCACTTTGGAATAGCCCTCTGATCCAATAAGGGATTCAACTTGTTGGTTTAAAACAAAACAACCACCACCACTCTACCCCTAAAAAACAACACAAAACAAAAACATGATATTCTGGCCCTGTGTTTCTGCTTGTCAGTAAAACAAAGTCTGTTTCTCAGGTCATGCAGAGTCAAATTTTTCTTTGGTTCTATTTAACTACTGAAAAATTAATCAGTAGTTTGGAACTGTTAGTTACTCTATGTATTGAGATTCAATACAGATTCAAATAAAGAGTGATCTAGAAGTTTTGAGAAGCATAAATGATTAATGGGAGAGATGCACAAACAGCTCTTAAAATTCGCTTAGTAATGGACATAACCCTCCATGCATCTGGGATGCATGCATCATGACTGTCCTTAGAGGAAGTTTCATGCAGCAATTCCACATGTTTGTGCAAATATGTATCATTTTATATGAGTACATTAAGTTCTGAGCAAAGTTGATAGCAATTGACGCACATTAAAAACGCTAACTTCAGTAGGTATCTATTCTCCAGAGGCTAGCATTCTCTCTTGCTCACCCTAAGCTAACCAAGCTGGCACTGCTCAGGGTGTGTCACCCTTCACATGAATATCTCACACACACATCATCTCATTAATGCTCATGACTGCTGTCATTGGTTCTGTTCCACAGATGAAGTCACTGAGAGACAAAAAAAAAAAAAAAGTTCACTTCTTCCTGTTCTAGTGAGTGAGGAGCTGCGATTGCACCCAAGTCCAACTCAAGAGTCTCATCTTATGAAAGACACACACAATCTCTCCCTTTCTCCCTCTACATCCTTGTTACTCAATTTATAAGGAACAATATCACTGATAATATAAAAGGCAATCCACAGTTTTTTTTTTTTCATTTCTGTCTCTCAAAAACTGACCCTTTCAAAATTCAAGCTTAAAAAGTTGAAACAGGTCTGGGGAGATGCCCAGTTGTTAAGAGCGTGTGCTGTTCTTGCATAGGACACTAATTCAGTTCCTGCCACTCACATGCAGCAACTCACAACCACCAGGGTATCTGACATTTTCTTCTAGACACTGTGGGAATCTGCACTCACACATGCACACTCACAGACACACACACATACACACACACACATATCCATACATACACACATTCACACACACACACACTCACACACAAACACATGCACACAAATAAAAATAAAATCTTTTCTTTTAAAGAAGCCACATCAGGAAAGTACAAACTATACTCATACATTACCACAAATACTAGTTTCAACCAGCTTTTCTAATTCTGTTCCCTTGTCATAACTTATAAAAAGGAAAATACCAACACAAGACAATGGGGCCTCTCTTAAATACATTGAAGTTAGAGTAATGAATTAGACCTTTCCTGTCTCCTGGTATCTTATATCAAGGGTGTGTGTGTTCCGTGTGAGCCAGAATATGCAAGTGTAGGGTGCGAGCATTGTTTGTTCTGGATTTTGAATGCATAAGGATAGGATAATACTTTCTTGTGAACCAGTAAAATGTGCTGCATTTGATCTGTGCATCACTGGGGTTTAAATCACACACTAACTGAGCATAAACTATGAGGCAGACAGTCTGAATTCAAATATCGCCTGGTACTTTCTAGAAATGAGACCTTGCATAAGTCACTTCATATTTCCCTGTCTCTTTTTCTCATTTGTAAAAGAGAAATAATTATAGGAGTATCTACATTGGATTACTGTAAGAACAAAAATCAGTGAATATGTTCAATAGTAGTTCGAATTTGCCCAGGTTGATTCTTGCCCATCAATGCTTATACAGTGCATAATTTGGAGTAAGGAAATGCTTGGTGGATGGATAGATAGATAGATAGATGACTTAGTTTTATGTGTGGTGGTTAGGAATTCATGCTAGGTAAAAAACAATTACATACTGTCCCTCCGTGCTGGCAAAGGTGTAGTTCCACACACCGTGGGAATCGCTACACTTTGGACCTTCTGCCAAACCCAGTGCTGCCACAATGACACAGTAACCAGATCCTGCAATTCCAATGAGAGCAACCAGCACAGAAGAAAGCATCTATGGGAAGAAAGAGCAAGAAGAAGTAAGCCACAGTCCTGGGTGAGGAATGAAGTCCTTTCACCAAGATCCAACACGCGCAGACTTACAGAGCACCTCTTCCCACAGTTTTCAAAGCCACAGCAGCCGCAGCAGTCATCTTCTTCCAGCCCAATGAACACAAATGCAGGCAGGAACATCTGGTCAGGAACAAGCAGAATCAAGTCATTGCCTTTCCTCAGTTCGCATGGATGGAGCTAGGCATCTCCGTGAAATATATCTATTTCTTCTGATTTGATTAACCAAATATCATGAATGATGTAAAGGCCTGAGAAGAAACAAAACTTTTACATTTGTTTGTTTCCATGTACAGTGGGAGAGCATACAGAATGTGAAATAATAATCCCTAAATGCTAACATTTTACAAGAATTTTAACATATTTTCATAAGAAAGCTGTTATCACTGTTAAATCTAAAAATGTGTATTTAAATCTGATCCCCCCCCCCATTTTTTCAAGCATACCATATCAAATATTGAGTAGAATGACTGAAATATTTTGAATAACTAGAAAAGATAATTTTTTTCTATAAAAAATATGATGTGTTTCTTTGAAGATACAAAGGTTCCTTTTCAACTCAGTAATGATGCTCTTCAAATAAACACTACTTGAAGTTTAAGGCCAAACAAACTAGGCCCAGTGGATGCTAAGTGGATGTTAAACAGTGACTATGTCCGTTTATATAACTGTATGTATATATATATATACTGTATATATACTGGTGTATATATTGGTTATGGGAACATGAATGAGAGTGATGCTTAAGTTCAAAGCACATTTACCATGCATGCCACACTAAATATAGTAGGTTTAAATGTCTTAATTTTAGTTGGCAGAGAAAATAATATTCTTTACGACAGTAACAATTCCATAAAATTTGTCTTTGCAATTCTTGATTCCAGCATTTTAAATGAGCACACTGAAATGTGTCTACATTCCATCTGTGTTGAGATTGAAGCTAATACTTTCACATCCCAACGTGTCAAGTAAATTCCTCTCAACTTCAACTAAAAACAAACTGTGGAAAAAAACAAAACAAAAGCACATTCCACCATTAGACTGAGAGGCTGACCTGCTTCTAACTCCAATCCCAGGAGAACGCTTAGAGTTATCTGAAAACACCGGTGCACTCACTTAATTGTTTCCCCTGTCACAGATGCTTGCAAATAAGCAACAGATAATAATTTAAACCCCAAACTGTTGTCTTGGAACCAGCTGACTCTCGTCAGCTCCCTGAAGCAAACGAGAAAAGAACTGCCACTCCAGCACTCGGAAAAGGGATAGTTTCTCAAGTCTCCTTTAAAAGCGACCATTTTTCAAGTTGCAAAGTAAGAGCTTCAGGGAAACGAGACTTCGCTCTAAGATAAAAGGATTTCATTAAAACGGCATCTAATTAAGATTAGCAAAAAGTTTGACACAACCTTGGAATGTTCTGCTTTCAAAATAAAGGGCAGCAACGACAACAAAATCCACAATATTTACAGTCGGCATCAGAGAAACTTCGCGTGACATGCAAGCACACTGCTGTTCAAGAGGAGAGGAATCTTTAGTGATAATCATTCCCAGTGACTTACCAGCAGGCCTCCGCCTAGGATGCCGGCAAAGTACCACACAAAGCGGCTGAGGTGGTCCTCAAGAGCATACTTTGTTTCCCCATTAGGAAAGTAGAGCAGAATATTAGCTACGATGCAGAAGACAGCAAAGCACACCAGCGAGTGTCCGATGTATCTTGCACACTTTCCGTAGCACATGGTGGCAGAAGGAGCCCTTGGGGTTTTCCTCCCTCTGCTCTCTTTAGCTCAGCGATGCCCTGGGTCAGATGACAGTGTGCCTGTTTGTGGAGAGAGCAGACGCCCATTCCTGTTACCTCTTAAATAGTACCAGTTCTCAGTGCCAGTAAATGAGGCACTACGCTTTCATTGGTCCAGACTTCAGTCTCAGGTCGGGGTGGAGGGGTGTGAAGGAATGCACTGCCCTTCAAGTGAAATCCTGGAGACAATGAAACCAGAAGTAGGATGTGAGAAACAGCCTCAGTCACAGGCAAGAGAGAAAATGAGTAATTCACTGTGCAGCTTGCTCACAGGGTGAAGATGAAGGGAAAATTTGGCATGGTCTTCCAGTAACTTCTTAGAGATGGAACCCTTCAAGGCTTTGAAAGAGCTGTGATTTTTTTTCTCACACGGCCTTTTGGATGGCGTCCAGTCTCAGACTGTGCTCACTCCAATATCAGCACTAATTTAATTTGCGACCTGGGGCAAGTTTCCTAAGCTCTGAGCTCATTTCCTTGTCTGTTCAAGACAACATGTCCGAGTTGTCACCCACAGATTTAAGGAGGCTGCTGGGAAAATTACAGTGTCCCCCTTTCCTCTGCCTGCGGCTAGCTAGGCAGGACAGATCCCATAGCTGGTTTTCCTGGTGAGTGCTGCTGAGGGCATCTGCCTCCTAACAAGATAGTATCCAGTAACCTAAGAGCTCAAACATTCCTTACTAATGCTGTGTAGCAAAGCAGTGCCAGAAACGAAGGAAGGCCCACAACACAGCTGAGGGTGGAAGATGGAAGAAGAGGGGACTCATATGCTCTTCCCTGATAGGTCAGATAAGGAAGTTGAGAAAGGATGATGAACACAGAGACTCCACCTAGATCAAATGTATCCCAAAACCAGAGAGTAGGATACATAGTAACCTAATAAGCCCTGGGGTGACTAGCAATGAATGCTGAGGTCACAATGCCAACTAGACTGAAGAAATAAATTAATGGAAATGCAGGAAAGCCTGAACCATCTGGGTGTGTGTAGAGTGAGTCCCCACAAAAGTCTCACTCTGTCACCTGTGCACTTCTAAGAAAACAGGGTATGTGGCCTCTGGGCTTGATTGTGAGTCCTGTTTAGAGATAACACCCCTTCACTGATATGGCTGAAACGGCAATATAGGCAAATGACTGGATTCATTAAAAAATACTTAGAAACCACTTGTCCTAAAAAGCATCCTCTTCTTGCTGTGTCTACAAGGTTAATAAAAACAGAACAGAGCCTGGCATCTTTACCTTTGCCTAAAATTTGTCTCCTTTACTTTTGGTTCCCTACTTAACCTGCACATGCTGAGAAAGATTTAAATCACTCAAGATGAGTCTGTCTACAAACTGGTGATACCCAGCCTATCTCATTCTCCTTCAAGGAGACAGGCATAAGATAAAAGATCAATTGCCTTACTATCAATCTTATAGGGCTCCAAAAGGCCTATCATGGTCTAATGATGGTCTTTGGTCATCTTGGATTGCAGAAACTGCTAAGCCTGACCCAACAGACCACCCTCCAGATAAGGGAAGTTACTCACTGTAGGAAGCTGTACCCTGAAGCTCTAGAAATAATCTACAGGGAAGCAGCTTGTTCCCTTCAGTGGCAAGAACTTCATCTGAACACACACATACCCCTCAGTGTTCCAGTTCTTTCTCTAAGCATAAAGCTGGCTTCAGAACAATGAAGATGAACTTGGGGTCATTGGACAGCTTTTTTTTTGTTCCTGTTCACAGTACATTGATTAAATCTCACCTCTCTGTTTTACCGTAGTTTACTTCTGGAAGTGGCGTATTAAGCCAAATGATACTCTGCCCTTAAACACCAGTTACACTTAATTGGACTGTTTTTATTATAATCTTCAAGTCTACTGATCTGTCCCATCAGTAGCCAAAACTGAGGGAAGTGTTTATTTGAGAACTTTGCCTCCTAGTTCTTAAATCCTCTGCCTTCTTTCTCCCATGCCTATGGTCAGCAGTGCAAAGAGGAGAGAGCGTGGGGCTTGGATATTTCAGAAAGTCTAAAGTAAGACACAGTGTTTTCTGCTTTCCACCTTTGCGGACTGAGGCAAGTCCTTTACTTTCCAGGACTGTCCCCTAGACTGTACAACAACTACACTAGATGAGTGTCTGAGCCAGTGGTTTAGACTAATCAAGTTTGTGAGTGTGTTGCTACAATAGTAATTCTCACCTCAAAAAAGAGTGGTGTCTTTGTATGTAAATATTTACTTTCATTGTTTCTGGAAATTCATAAACTCTAATTGAAACTAAGTAGATCCTTTTCACATTTCTCAAGGAGTAGCCAGTCTAGAAATCATTTTAATCACACATGAAGATATAGGACCCACTCTCAGCAAAATGAATAGAAAGTTTTAGGTGGGGCGTGGCAATGAACATTTTTAACACTCTACATGAGTCTTTCGTTTTCTCAAGTTTAGGAACCAAAACCTCAAGTAAAGTGCCGTCCATGTCTGATGCTTCCAGAGGACCTCCATTAATGCTCTTTACCTACAGCCATCATTTGGTGGAGCATAAGCTGCTTGGGAGGGGGGGACTGTTCCAAAAGTTGGGTGTAAGATATTTTCAGATGAATTTACAAAACCATCTTGTCGTTTTGGGAGGACAAAGTAGGGTACACTGGGTAGCCAAGAACCTGTGATTCTCTTCCTTCAACCTTTTGAGAGCAGAGATCTCGGGTGTTTGTCACCATAACTAGCCTTCCTGACACATCCTTTCTCCATACTCACCCACCTGTCTTTTTCAGTGTCCCATACTTCTTTTTTTTTCCAATAGTTTCTCCAGCTCCCACTTTATTGAGAGATGCTTTTTACAACATGTTGTTCGAATAACTATCACAAACAGTAGTTGCCTACAGGGAGAGTAAAGTGAGTGCTGATTCCTATGACACAATTTTCCCAGATCCATACCCGTAAAGTCTTACCAAAATGACTTCATAAGTATGAGCTGAGCAAGGATGACATCAAGAGTCATGTCAAAATGAACAGGGAAAAGCCCACATGATCTCAACACCATACAAAGAATAACAGGCAACAAAAGAAAGCTGAGAGAAGGAGAAATAGTCTTCCCCAGGGAGGAGCACACCAACTGGTTATCTAATACCCAATTGTAAGGTCTGAAAACATAATACAAGTAACATTACACAGACAGAGCAGAGTATGTATACATATATATATATATATTCATATACAGAAACAAGCATAGGTACACATACACATACATATTCATATGCATATATGCATGCAATAACAATTAGTGAAAAAAAGAGGCCATGAATTTGAAGAACATCAAAGAGGGTTATATGGGAAGATTTTTTTTAAATTTTTTTTCTTTATTTTTTATTTCTTCAAGTTACATCTCAGTCGCAGTCCCCTCCCTATTCCCCTTCCAGTCCCACCCTCCCACCCTCCACCCCCATCCTCTTTCCTTTTTTTTTTTTTAAGTTTAAGGTATATCTTATTTCCCCCTACAGTTTCCCCTTTCAGTCCAACAAATGGCTCTTTCTCTTATAATAATAAATACAATAGAGTACAACAGAGGTAATTAGGCCACAGTTATGAGGGTTATATGGCTTAACGTACATTCCTAATGTCCAGTCCATATGTATTTGGTACCTGACTTTAACATTCTACTATCTAAACATCTCCATGAGTTTAAAGTTCTATATCTGACTCAACATTCATACTAACTTGCAACACAATTTTAAAAGCATCTTCTTAGGTCTATAACACTCTCTTGACTCCTAAACCACTAAAAATTTAACTATGAGACTCTAGCTATCTGTTCTTCAACCACCTCAGAGACCTGAGAGGGATAAATATATCTGATTTTATAGGAAGTACAGGGTCTGCAGCTTCCCAAACTGAGAAATGACATACCAGTGGCTGCCTGGACAGTTCCCATTTTCTCTCCATACATTACAGCATCGATCTTCAGTCGTTAGGCCCCGTTTCTCTGACAGACATTGATTGTACAGCAGGGGTTGTGAAGGACTTGCCTACCCTGTCTTGGCTCAGTGTCCCATACTTCTACTCTGCAATTGATTGCCTAACTTCAGAAGAACTCTCCTCATAGACCAGGCTGTCCTCAAACTCACAGAGATCCGCCTGCCTCTGCCTTCCAAGTGTTGGGATTAAAGGTGTGTGCCACCATGAACCAACTGAGAAACATTTGTTTAAATAAGTAAACTAAGGAGTGTCTAAGATTATTATGAATGCAAAAGGAGGGGATTAGGATGGAGAGTACCTCTCTCCAATAGATAATAAAATTTATCTCATGGAGTGTGTTGTGAAGAAGTGAGTCAGTATATAGATAGCTTGAAACATGTGGGTTTTAGCAATAGTACAGCTCACATTACTACTACTACTACTACTACTACTACTACTACTACTACTACTACTATGTATTTACTAATTTCAGCCACCCACTCTTCCAGATGAGATGTCTTAACTTCATTCATGATACATTTTGTTTATATTCGTAGGATTCCATCAACCTGAGATTGCTGCTTCTCTTTATTGCTCCTGATTAATTTTTAAAGACTAGAGTTCCAACAGCCCTGACTCACTTCTAGCTCCTGCCCACCGCTGGAGTCAATAAACAGGTGCTTCTAGGAGGAATGGTTTTTACTATTGTATAGAATTGCAGATTCTTGAGCACTGGTCACAGGTTCTGAAACATTTATTTCAGTATACTGCTCCATTTCCAGAAAGTTCTGATTCTCTTGCCCTGACCCACTCCACCTCTGCTCCCTTGCCTGAACTCATTACTTCTTCAAGGGTGCTTTCCAGTGTATTGCCCCACCTCCCTTCCTCCACAACTGCTCATGGTCTTGATTTTAACACAGCATACTCGACTATGGCACTCACATACTGTGATGTATGAATATGTATTCTCTTGAACCCAAACTGAGACTAACGTATCAGACTGTTGGAACCTTCTACTTACTCCACCACAAGGGCAGAACAGTTGACACAATGGGGGGCATTTCAGTGACTCTTAATAAACGTATGCCAAATGAATAAATATTCACATAAAAAGGTTGAAGTTGGGTATGCTTGATCCTAAGGTTATTTTCCTTTTTTTTTTTTTAATTTCTTCAAGTTACATCTCAATCGCAGTCCCCTCCCTATTCCCCCTCCAGTCCCACCCTCCCACCCTCCACCCCCCATCCTCTTCCCTTTTTTTTAAGTTTAAGGTATATCTTATTTCCTCCTACAGTTTCCCCTTTCAGTCCAACAAATGGCTCTTTCTCTTATAATAATAAATACAATACAGTACAACAGAGGTAATTAGGCCACAGTTATGAGGGTTATTTGGCTTAACATACATTCCCAATGTCCAGTCCATATGTATTTGGTACCTGATGTTAACATTCTACTATCTAAACATCTCCATGAGTTTAAAGTTCTATATCTGACTCAACATTCATACTAACTTGCAACACAATTTTAAAAGTATCTTCTTAGACCTATAACACTCTCTTGACTCCTAAACAACTCAAAATTTAATTATGAGACTCTAGCTATCTGTTCTTCAACCACCTCAGAGACCTGAGAGGGATAAATATATCTGATTTTATAGGAAGTACAGAGCCTGCAGCTTCCCAAACTAAGAAATGACATACCAGTGGCTGCCTGGACAGTTCCCATTTTCTCTCCATACATTGCAGCATCGATCTTCAGTCGTTTGGCGTTTCTCGGACAGACATTGATTGTAGACCAGGGGTTATGAAGGACTTACCTACCCTGTCTTGACAGAGATAGGCTGTCGACTTACCTGCTTCCAGGTTTTGTCCTTTTTGGACAGCATTCTGTCTACAGTTGGAGAAAGGGGCTTTTCCTACCAAGAGATAGGCTTGCGACTAATTCAATCATCTCCCACTGGAGATTCTTCGATGCTCATCTTCTACTTGGAGGAGAATAGGGGGTGCTGTCAGGAGTTGATATGTCTTGATATAAAAAAATCTAGAGTTATGAAAACATCTTTGAATGTCATAATCTGCAGATCTCTTGAGGTTTTTGAAGAGGCCCTGTCTATCTCTTATATTAGGGTAAGCAGATGTTGCTTGTCTCTTAGCAGGTTTATTTCTGATTACCTTAGCAAGTAACTATAATAGGCTGTCATAGTACCTAACAGAATGACCGGCTTGCATAACCATTAGTTTGCATTTCCTAATTATCCTAAACAGTTTATGACAATTAGTAGTAAAAGGCCGAAACATCACATTTCATTTTTTTTTCTTTACCTCCTAACCCTTCCATCCCATTTCTCTAGGGTGGGGTGTCCTTATATAACAGTCCCTCATCTCAGTTGAGAGGTCGTATGAGGGCCAAGAGCCTCTTCATTCATTGGGGGTCTACGAAGCAGTACCATCAGTGAAAAGTGTCTCGCTACCCGGGAGAGAGAACTACTAAACAAACAAACAAACCAATAAGCAGACAATAGATAAAAAAGACTAAAAAATAGAAAAAATATAACTAATATATAAAAAATAAATAAAAATTAAAAATTAGAAGTCTATGTCCAAGTTCCCTTTGGTGTGTTAGTTGTAGTATCGATACCTTCTACTATATAGCTAAAATCCTACTATAAGTGAATAGATGCCATATGCGTCCTTCTGAGTCTGGGTTAGTTCACTCAGAATGAGCTTTTCTAGTTCCATCCATTTGGCTGCAAATTGCATAATTTCATTGTTCCTGATAGGTTATTTTCCTTTAAGAGAAGTGAACATAGCCTGGAAAGTTAAGGGAAATTGACATTTATCATGTTTTTGTACCTGTTCATGTGTATGTACGAGAGTGGATGTTCATGGTAGCCAGAGATTTGATGTCAGGTTTCTTTCTTAATTTCCTTTTTTCTAAGAGTCAATTAATTTGTTTTATGTATATGAGTGTTCTGTTTTCATGCACACAAAAAGAGGGAATCAGATTCCATTACAGATGGTTGTGAGCCATCATAGGGTTGTTGGGAATTGAACTCAAGATCTCTGAAAAGCAGCCAGTGATCTTAACCCCTGAGCCTTCTCTCCACCCCCTCTTTCTTAATTTCTCAACTACATTAGTTTCTGAGACTCTAGTCCCACTGATCCTGAAGTGCCCCAATCAGTCAGTCTCTCAGGCCAGTGAGCTCCAGGATCCTCCTGTCTCTGCCTCCCCAGGGCTGGGAACAGGCATGTGCTCCCACGTGCCTTACTTCTTACGTGGATGCTGTGGATTCAAACTCAGATCTGTGTGTTTGCACCGAAAGCACTTTACCAGCTTTTCTGTCTTCCCAGCCTCAAAAATTATCATATTTAAATCTGAAAATGTTCCAGTTTTACTCCTCATTCACAAGTGTGCGGTATATGCTTTTATACTTGTTTGTGCACTCCATCCGATGGGCACAATGCACTTTTAAGAGTAGTTCCAAAGGAAACTTCTATTGTACAGGTGCCGTGTTAGTGTATCTTTTCATGTTGAAAGAAGCTCAAGAGAGTGGCAGGCTCTACTCTCACCCTTTCATAGACCACAATGGACATCTTACAAGTTAAAGATGTTCAAAAAAATAAAAAAACCTTTACCCAAGGTTGTTTAGTAGGTTGGCAACGGAGTTGGTTAACCTTTAAGAACTTAAAATTAGAAGCCTATGGTTCTGGGTCTAGAGAAACATTCAAACTTAGATATCCTGCCTCCTAATTATATTCTTCTGCATATATTTCCCTTCCTTGTTTTCAAGACTCTGGTTTCTTGCTCGTGTGAGCATAAGTGTTATAACTCATATGTAGTAACCATGCTCATTAGAGTTTATGATTATAAGTAACAAAAGCCAGCTCAGCTGCCTTACCTAAAGAAATATTCATTATGAAATTTAAGATGGGAATAACAGATAGGACTGTGCATCTCAGGGGCAAAGGGGACCCAGAGGTCCTCTGCCATTCTCCCTCTAGCACCTTTGCCTCTCCTCTGTCTGTGTGCCTTAGTTTTCTCAACAGACTCAGTTGTCCTACTTTCCCAGTCCACATGAAAGAATACATTTTTCTCAAGTCGTGAGACTTGTGCCAAGAGGAGGTTCTGAGGAAACTGAGTTTTGCCAGATGAGACTGCCTCAGAGATCACACCTATGAGGCCTGCACAATTACCTATGGCTGCTGGGAACCCTCTCTGAAATCACAAGAAAGAAGTCACTGTGCCTGAAACCAGAGGAGCTCACCTCAGTGGGAGCTCACCTCAGTGGGAGCTCACCCCAGTGGGACCTCACCTCAGTGGGACCTCACCTCAGGGGGAGCTCATCTCAGTGGGACCTCACCTCAGGGGAAGCCCACCTCAGTAGGACCTCACCTCAGGGGGAGCTCACCTCAGTGGGACCTCAGTGGGACCTCACCTCAGGGGGAGCTCACCTCAGTGGGACCTCACCTCAGTGGGACCTCACCTCAGGGGGACCTCACCTCAGGGGGAGCTCACCTCAGGGGGAGCTCACCTCAGTGGGACCTCACCTCAGGGGGAGCTCACCTCAGTGGGACCTCACCTCAGGGGGACCTCACCTCAGTGGGACCTCACCTCAGTGGGAGCTCACCTCAGTGGATGAGTCTAATGCATACCGAGAGTTGAAGTCCACTGATGCAGGTGGTCTGTAATTTCCTTTATTTGAAACTATAATCATGACATACAGCCAAAGGAGCAGTCAGCGAGAAACAGGATGAAGCTGTCTTATGAACAACCACCTGGCTTTCTCCCTTACTCCTTGACTTCCTCCCCCTTGTCTGGTAGGCCTAGCTCAGCAGCTCGCAGCAGCCCCTGACTGTGGAATCTCCTAGGCTTCAGCTGTGTTTTTCAAACAAGACACTCCCTGAGTTTCCTAAACCATAACTAAAAGCTCAAGATGTAAGTGTGGTTGCCCAGCAACAGGCTGCCCAGCCTCACTTCCCAGTGGATGGCTTAGATGCGGGTTCCAGAGCATGCATGAGACAAATTGTGTATAAACACTAATGACAAAGAAAGATTTGTTTTACCACTAAAAGTCACTTCCTTGGATTTTCAGTAGCAAGAGCCTGGCATGTAAACCTGACTTTCTATAGAGGGTAGCATAAAGTCCCCAAACCCCCTTGTGCTGACTTGGCCCTAGGGAAGAGTCTGGTCGGGAATTATATTTTAAGTTCCACCCAAAGGGATTCTGATGAACAGCCCAAACTGAAGTTCACTAATATAGGTGGCCCAAACTTAGAGTTTTATAAATACTGCTACTGAGGTCCAGTTGAGAAGAAAAGCCAAAGATTAAAACAAAGACGTGGGACTGAGGAAGGTGGGGTAGGGACTGGGAGGAGTAGGAAGAGACACCATAATCAGGATGTATTGTATAAGAAAAGAATCTACTTTCTAGCCAGGGCTGTTACACAGAGAAACCCTGTCTCCAAAAACAAAAACAAAACAAAACCCTAAAAAAAAATCTATTTTCAATAAAATTTTTGTTTATATAAAAATAAATGAATAAAAAACAAACTCCGAAATAGTAAAACTCAATAATCTGTCTGTCTACACATTTAGAACCACATGGTTCTTCCTGTGAGATGGGACCAAGAAATATCAGACTCCCAATTCTTACTCCATGATGGGAGAGGCCAAGTTCTCTACCCCCCATCCCCCGCAAAAAAAGTGAAATTCTCCTCCCACTGGCTTACTTTCCTACATCTGACTTGCCCCAGGGAGGATGACAGTAACAGTCAGGGCTCTTAGGTAACAGTTACCCAGTTTTGTTGTGCTGAGAAGAGGGAGGGCAGGGCAGCAGAAGGAAGATTTGTGTACCTGTACTCCCTTGTTGGCAGCTAATTTCCCATGTGAGAAAATTGGAGTTCGTGTGAACTAAGTGAGCAGGCCAGGGCCACAAGGCCAGCAAGGGGCAGTCAGGGTTCCTTTTCCTTGGGTCTCTACGATCCAGGCAATCAGTCTCTTTTCTGCATGTTTGGTTCATTTTTACTGCTTCACATGTCTGATGAAAAACAGACTTAAGGACTTTTTATCTTAAAAACATAATTTCAGCACATTCACCCTTTGAACTCCACTCTACTGAGACTCCTGGTTTTAAGGTTAATTTGGCATCTTTTATGTAGACATTCCACTTACGTGAGCTGAGTGCCCTGAACCCTGCCTGATAACTCAAAGCTTAAGTGAAAGCTGGTGTTCAGTAGCGAGGTGTTAGTTACTGTAGCACAATAGACTCTTAAGAGGCAAGGGCTGCGTGGATAAACAGACAACTCCTATATTCAGAATAAGACATGAGCAGTAAAGCCTCATTCGGACTTGGCAGGCCTATGATTTTGGTATTTTGGAGGATGAAGCAAAAGGATTTAAAGTTTAAAGACAACCTACATAGTTCTCTCTCCCCCATCTCCCCCACCCGACTCTCTCTTTCTCTCTCTCTCTCTCTCTCAAGAAAAAAGAAAAAAATAGAGTTTATTCTCTTTCATTTCCTTCCTTCTGATCTAATTACCTACCTGTCTTTGCCCACCTGTCCTTTCAACCTTAAACAGTGATACACCGGCTTTTAGAAGGAAGATTGAGCCCTGATCTGACCCTCTCCCACTTTGGTACACTCATTGAGTTGCTCATGCCATGGGAGTTAGAAGTGAGGGTGATTTCCAGCACCACTTTTCAGGGACCCCTGGCAATAGAGAAGCTTTTTTATGTCTTATGACATTGGGTTGTGAATGAAAAGGAATCCTGTTGAACATCTGTGTCGGGTGTTTCTCTGACCGCAGCACTCTTAGAAACTTAGCTTGCAGCATAAGCTGCGGAGTGAGCATGCTGCAAGTGATCATCGTGAGTCGGTGAGTTTGTGCTCTACTGAAAGCTCTGCCACTCTCACTTAAACTGGTTTTTGTAGTTGTCAGATACCAACATGGCAAATTCCCCTCTGATACTGATCAGACTGCAAACTCAGGTTACTGCTAATATTTCCCTGGGGAATTTTTATCAAAAGTGGCCTTATAGCAGTGGAAAGTTGAGGGTTGTACGTGTGTGGGGGGGATGGCAGACGCCAAGGACAAGCAACAGTGACAAAGTTAGACAGGCTATGAAGTTTACTGATGGTCAATGTAAACATTTGGCTTGCCCACCTCCTTGTTTGGAATCTCTGCCTTGCTTGGATGCAGAATAGCTGAATTATGAGTAAGTATTGGCTTGGTGACTAATATAAACAATCAAGCATCAGATTTTCTACCCAGAAAGGGAGTTGACATTCTAACTAGATGAATCATCCAGTGACAATGTCCTTCATTGTGTTAGGTTATTATAGGCAGCTTAATGGAAAATCCTTTACACTTTCAGATTGAACCATTAGCCTAGCCTGTTTCAAATGGCTATGAAATTTGACAATGCCATGATTTGTGTGCCTTCAGGGTAAAATGGAACTTAATTTTTCAGATGTGGTCATTCAGATGTGGTGAAGGATTGCAAAGTGACCAAAATCCCTATTTTAGCATGAGAATTTCTAACATAAGAATTGTCTGGAGAGATACTGAGCCAAAGGCTGAAGATAGATGCTCCAACTCTGTAGAGAGACATTGGGGACTGTCCAGGCAGCCAGTTGTCTGTCTTTTCTTAGTTTTGGAAGCTGCTTGCTCTGCATTTTCTACTTATTAAGATATATTTATTCTTCTTGTGTCTCTAATGTGCTTGAAGAGTAGATAGTTATAGTCTCACAGTTAAGTTTTAAGTTCTTTAGGAATTAAAAGGATGTTCTAGATCTAAAAAGATGTCCTTAAGTTGGTAATGCAAGTTAGTTTGAAAAGTGAGTTAAGTATAGAACTTTAAAATCATCAAGATAGATTGATAAGAGAATATTATTATCACTGGCTAAATATGTATGAACTGGACATTGGGAATGTATCTTATACCTTATAATTTTCATAATTGTGGCCTAATGTTTCTTATTGTTTTATATTGTAGTTTTTGTTATAAGAAAAAAGAGCCTTTTATTGGACTAAAAGTAGGGGCTGTTGAGGAGAAAATGATACACCTTAAATTAAAAAAAAATAGATAGGAGGGAGAGGGGGAAGAGGGTAGGAGGGAGGGGACTGTAATTGAGATGTAACTTGAAGAAATAAATAGATGCTGGAAAAAAAGAATTATCTGAATTAGAATTAGAATTAGAATTAGAATTAGAATACATTTACTTCTTGCTCAAGAGGAATCAGATAAGCTTCTTTATTGAGACCCTTCAGGATAATGTCCCTCAGAAGATGTAAATCAGGAATCTGAGAGTGTTCAAAAGATCTAGTATTAAAGCAAGCTCAGGATGTGAAATCCACATACTAACTCAGTCTCCTCTTGCAGATACAGGTCCCTTTGGTTTTCACTCTTCAGTGGAGGATGATTAAGGATCTCCTACTTTTCCACCTTCCCATATGATTTACTGACCATCCTTTCAGTGATCCTTTGTTTTCTTTGATGAGTTGATGTTTTTAGGAATTAGGGACACAGACAGTCATATCTAGGTTTGGTACCAGGATTTCCTGAGTTCCTTTTCTTCCCCTGCCATTATCACTGTATACCAGAAATGGATGGATGTGTTTGTGTCTTTCCACAATGCCAGAATTTGTTTCAGAACAGTACATTCACAAGTTGTATAAGGTTCGCTCCTGCAATTCACCAAGCAATTCTGACTTTTTCTTGGTAGGTGGACATTGCAATCACATCTTCTTTTATCCCAATTTTAATCATTGCCCAAGTATGGTGACACATGCCTTTAATCCTAGCACTTGAAGAAGAAGTATTCAGATCTCTGAGAGTTTGAAGCCAGCATGGTCTACATAGAGTTCTAGTCCATCTAGAGCTACTAAGTAATGAGACCTCATCTCAAAAACCAAAAACCAACCAAGCAACACAACACAATGAACCATAATTACTAACATTAACTCTTACAACATAACTTACTACACTTTGCAGAGCTATATGTGGAATGTTATATAATATGTAATAGACCATAAAACAGAATGGATATAAAAGGATTAAAGAAGCCCCAGACGTCAGAGACCTCACTGAATGCAGAGGCAGAGAGCTGATGCAGATGTGGAGAGTCACTGCTGGGGTTTAGAATAGACCTTCACTAATCTGGTTGAAGACTCTCTGGAGACCCACATTCCCAAGCTGTCAGGTTGTAGAGCAAAGTGGAGCCTAAGAGGCGTAGGACCTGACAAAGAGCAATAATTCCAGTGGGTGACATTCAGCAGTAGGACACCAAGCAGCATGCTGAGCTAAAATCTCAGGGACATTCAGGAACTCTATGCCTGTCAGTCCCAGAGTGCACACACAAGATAGTTGATAGGTTGATGAGGATGTCTCCATTACAATCACCCTTTTCTATGTGGTTCAGGTAGGGCAGGGTACAATTCAGCTTGTTGCCATGACGTATCAGGTAAATTCTCAATAGCTTCTCTAATGTGGCTTTAATATGCCATGTGCTCATATATTCACAATCTAGTTTGTGGGCATATAGGTGACACCTTTTGCTTTTAGAAATAGTATCACTGCATACCTCATGGGTGGTGACGGACAGGTGGTGGTGTCACCACATATAACATTACTTTCTGAGGGTCCATCCTGCCTCTGTATTTGTACTCACAAATGGTGCCAGATATCTTTGTTTAAGATATAATTCCTAGGGGAAGGTAAAACTTTGAAAGCCACCACTTTATATGATATGGAGTCACTTAGAACTAGGCACAGCCTGGTGTCAACATTGCTTTCTCTAGAACCCTTATGTGACATTTCACAGGGCTATGGGTGAGCTTTGTGTAGCACACTGACAAGAACAGACAATTGGAGAAGACTGCTCAGTGGGCAAAGTGTCTGCTGCACAATAATTAGGACATAAGCTTGGATGGCCAGTACCCACACAGAAACAGAGCATATGACGTGTACCTGTAGCCCAGGCACAGAAACAGATGGATCTGGGGGCTTGCTCATTGGTCACACAGTCTAGCTCTGAGTTCAGTTCCAAGTTCAGTTAGAGACTTTGTCTCAAAAACAGACAGACAAACAAAGTGGAAAGCAATAAAGACATCTTTGACATCTAAAACTTCTGACCTCCATGTGTACACACACACGCACACACACACACACACACACAAACACTAGAGTAAACATGCCCCAGCACACACATGTGTGCACACACCAAACATGCACAAAAAGACAGAAGGGAAATCTTTTTTTAAACTTTATTTTTAACACCCAAGTGTATGTATGTGTCCGCAGAGGTCAGAAGAGCATCACATCTGGCACTAGAGTTACTAATGGCTGTGAGGCACCTTGGAAATTCTCCAAACTTAACCTGGGTCCTCTGACAGAGCTGCAAGAAGGACACTCTTAATGACAGAGTCATCTCTCCAGCCCTTGAAAGGAATTCTTAAAGGGAAATATTCTCACAAGAGAACAATGGTCTCTGACAAATTTTCTTTCTTTCTTCAAAAGGTTTTGGAGCAGGCTTTCCACTTGTCATTCTTCGACCAAGGTCTCATCCATGGGAAAATTATTCAAAAAACTACTTCCTAGGCAGTCACTGTGCCAGGCATGAGTCTAAGAACCTTACACATACTTCGCATTCAATTCTCATGCTACTAGAATTGCTAAGGTCAGAGCCCGTGGCTTGGCAGCTCTAACAAGCCAGGATCAGCTACCCACTCTCAATAGGCCAGTTAAAAAGACCCATTAACAATGAAAAAAAAAAACAAAAAAAAAGATTTATTCAACGTAACCACATTGAGAAGAGAAACAAGAGGGTCAAGTGACACCCCATCCTCCATGATGACTAATCCTGACTCTCAGCTTGACTGGAACTAAAGTCAACTAAAAGGCAAGTTGACAGGCACCCATATAAGGGACTTTCTTAGCCAGATTATTTTAGATGGGCATACCTTCCCTAACTGTGAGTGACATCTTCTGGTGTCAGCATCTGCTGGTGGCAGCCAGGTAAAAGGACACGGAAGAAGAATAGCTTTGTTTTTTTCTCTCTTGCCCTCACTCTTTCTGGAAATTTAACTAACCTGCTGCTTCCACAGTTGCATTCCTTCACTGATGTAAATACTTTCTTCAACCTTCCTGTGTACACTGAAGTCTAGCAACTGTCCAATAATCCTCTAGGCCCCCAATACCAGTCTTGGAATGCTGAGATCTCCAACCTCAGGGACTGAATGACTACTGGATTCTCAGTATGAGTCAGCCACTCTTAGACTACCTAGAACATATCAGTAAGCCAATCTAATAAATCCCTTTTTAATATATATTCATCCTATTGATTCTGCTCCTTCAGGGCCTACTGATTAATATAGATATTGGTACTAAGAAAAATAGGATGTTGCTATCATGGACCTGGCTTTGCTGTATTTCATGCCTTTGGACTATTTTATGGATAATTTCAGAGTCTTGGGCTGAAAGAGCCATTGAGTACCCAGAACTTAATGAACTTTTATGGGAGCTTGGAAGATAATGTGTAATAAAGGTCTGCCTGTGAAGTTTCAGAGGGGCGTAAAGACTTAAGAACTGGACTAGGGGATATTCATGTGGAATCTGTGTTGTTGGTCATAGCGGGTCTGAAGAAGCAACTGTAATTTTCAGAGATCAGCATGGTTGAAATGAAACCTTTGCTTTACTAGTGTAATCAGTGCTGGTTAGAAAAGACTAAAAACTTAGCTGTGATTAAAAAGATACCAGCATCATTGAGGTGAAGTCCTCTGGGAAGTATTTCCTTGGGGTCAGCATGCTGAATCTATGTCCCAGAGGAACCAGTGCTGGGATCTTGGCAATGTGTACTTTTCCCACCTGAAACTGGTTTTGAAGTCATAAGAGATGCAAGATTATGGGGTCATGGAGAGGAGCCAAGGACTCATACCATATATCAGGGTCAGGGTCCTTGAGAAGAGATCAGGAGAGACCACTGGTAAACATTAAGTCTCAGTTCCAGATAAAACTCCAGAATACTGGAGAGTCTAGGACCACAGAGCACCCACCAAAGAGAGCAGCAGATGTGAAATCGAGCTAACCTAAGCTTATGAGACAGGCTGTGTGTTCTGCAGATAGAAGAACCAGAAAAGTAAGGTGTCCCAGTACCTGTGGGACCCAAATGATCACGAGTGAGTCCCAGATGCCAGACATTAAGCTATACTGTTAAACTTTGGGTTCTTTCTTTGATTTGGTTGTTTCCATGCCCAAGTCCTTTCCTTCTGGAATAATAAATATTTAACTTTTTAAAATGAGATCTTACTGTTAAGATACTTTAAACTTTTTAATAGACATCAAACTTATAAGGTCTTCAATTTCTTATGACTATGGGACTATTAAAATAAACCCCAAACTGTGAGGAGTGGATGGAGTCTTAAGTGAGTGTAAAATGACATGAGGTGACCATGTCAAGTTCCTTAATGCCTCAGACCCACAGGAAAGAACATTTTAGGACCAGTCAGTCAACTTGAGTATTGACTGTAATGAGATGGTAGCATTGTGTAACTATCAAGTCAGCTAATTTTGATTATGACATTGGTAACTGTGACAAAGTCTTCCCAATCTGTACATGCAACTAAGAAGTATATGGGGGCCTTAGACACTATTATTAAAACTTCAGTGAGTGTACAACCATTTTGAGATTAAAAAAATTTTTTAAAGTTAGATTTCACCATTAAAATGTCAGAGAAATACTTCTGGGGGACTCTTTGCCATGTGGGAAATGCCAGGGCTATGACATACAAGACATCATGTCGCACAGAGGATAGGAATGGCACATCATCTTTTGTCACTTCATAGGGTTTCTTGTGCTTTTAGGAATCTGAAGTAAAATACTGGCCACTTGTGACTAACTTCTACATATTGTTTATCCAGGGCCCATAATTTTGGGCTTGGTAAGCAGTAAAGATAGTGTGATGGTGTGCTGTCGTGTAATGTGGAGCACTGTTCAGATGCCACCCAGCCTGTGGCCCTCATTCCCTTACCTGCTGACAGAGAGCTGAGATGGAGTGTTAGCCATGCATAAGCAGGACTCCTGGGGCTACTCCTACCCTAAGCAACTTGCCTCATGCAAGGCAAGACCTTTCCCAGAGAGCAGTCTACCTGCAAAGACTGGTAAAGAAAAACACACCCAAACTCAAGACTCAACTGGAGCAACCTGCAAGGCTGACCTAGCTTCGGAGCTTCCTGGTGGACTGGGATTGGTCTTCAGCTTCTGTTGCACCCATGTGACAATTAACTTTTGTATGCCAGCAACCAGATCACTCCACCAGAAAGCTGCACATTTCTTATGATGGAAAATCTGTTTTTTAGGAAGCTGATCTCACCACCTTCTCCATGCCCACCTCCCACTTCCTGACCTCTAGGTTGCCTAACTACATGGCTGTTCCTTCCCATGAAATGTAGGAAGAAACATAAATAATATGAATTCCAAATTTTGTTTTTTTTTTTGTTTTGAATGTATCAATAGGACCCAAAAGAAACAAGATAACTCTCAGCTCAGCTCATGTGACAATGTCCTATTCAGAACAGAATGGACTTTACTGGTTTTATTTTAAAAGTCTAAATGCACTAAATTAGAATAATATCTAAACACTCACACATCCACCTCAATCACCTCCACAATTATTCATAGTCAATTTTAGTGCTTTAATACCCCAATTTATCATAATATTACTTAAAGAATATTCTAAGCATAATGTTATTTTGTACATAAGTTTTTCACTATCTTTGCCTAATCTCAGGCCTGAGCATTTTATTTAACCAATCAGAGTCAAAGTATGTAACAGACAGCAAGCAGGACCAATTAATTAACATTTAGAATGCTTAACACTATACCATCAATTAGCCCATTATCAGATGTGGAGTTGTTGAAAATCTTTTCCCATTCTGTAGACTGCTGCTTTGTCTGAATGACAGTGTCCTTAGCCTTACACAAGTTTCTCGGTTTCATGAGGTCCCATTTATTAATTGTTGATCTTAGTGTCTGTGCTAATGATGTTCTGTTCAGAAAGTATTTTCCTGTGCCAATGAATCCAAGGCTATTTCCCACTTTATTTTCTATCAGCTTCACTGTATCTGGTTTTAAGTCCAGGTCTTTGATACATTTAGAGTAGAGTTTTGTGCATGATGTTAAGTGTGGATATATTTGGATTCTGCTACTTGCCACATCAAGTTCGACTACTGCCATTTATTGAAGATTCTGTCTTTTTTCTAGTGTGTATTTCTGGCTTCTTCATCAAAACTCAGGTGTTTATAGGTGTGTGTATTTATACCTGGATCTCCAGTTCCGTTGATCAACATGTTTGTATTTGTGTCAATACCATGCTGGCTTTTACTCTTGCTGTGTAATGCAACTTCAAATTGGGGATGGTGATACCTCTAGAAATTCTTTTATTATTCAAAATTGTTTTTTAGCTGTCCCAAGATTTATGTGTTTCCATATGAAGATGAAAATTGTCCTTTCAAGGTCTGTGAGGAATGGTGTTGGAATTTTGATGGGAATCGCATTGAATCTGTAGATCGCTTTTGGCAGAATGGCCATTTTTACTATGTTAATCCTACCAGTCCATGAACATAGGAGACCTTTACATCTTCTTAATACCTTCAAGTTCTTTCTCCAGACACATGAAGGTTTTATAATACAATTCCTTCAGTTTCTTGTTTAGAAATACCCCAAAATAGTTTATGTAATTTGAGGATATTGTAAAAAGTGTTGTTCCCATGATTTCTTTTTTTTTTTTATTTCTTCAAGTTACATCTCAATCACAATCCCCTCCCTACTCCCCCCTCCTGTCCCACCCTACCATTCTCTTCCCCTTTACATCCCCCATCCGCTTCTTTTTTTTTTTTTTAAGTTTAAGGTATATCTTTTACTCCCAATAGCTCCCCCTTTCAGTCCAACAAATGACTCTTTCTCTTATAACAACAAATACAATACAAAACAACAAAAATTATTAGGCCACAATTATGAGAGTTATATGGCTTAGCATACATCCCCAATATCGAGTCCATACATATTTGGCACCTGACTTTAACATTCTACTATCTAACCATCTCCATGCATTTAAAGATCTATATCCAACTCAGCTTCCATCCTAACTTGCATCACAATTTTAAAATATCTTCTTATATCCAGAGCACCCTCTTAATTCCTAAACAACTCAAAATTTAGCTATGGAACTCTAGCTATCTCCCATGATTTCTTTATCGGACTTTTTTTGTTGTTGTTTATTCATTTGTTTAATAGGAGTTCCACTGATTATTTAGTCAACTTTGTATCCAGATACTTTATTGAAAGTTTTTATCAGCTGTAGGAGGTTACTTGTGAAATTTTTCATGTCACTTAAGTATATTATCCCATCATCTGAGAATAAAGATACTTTGACTTCTTCCTTTCTAATTTGTACCGCTTGATCTACTTCAGTTGTCTTATTTCTCTAGCTAAGACTTCAAGTACTTTATTGAATAGGTATGAAGAAAGTGGACACATCTATTTTATTTGAGTGGAATTTCTTTGAGTATCTCTCCATTTAAGTTGATACTGGCCCTATGCTTGCCATAAACTGCAACTGCCTTTATTATGTTGAGGTATGTCCCTTGTATCCCTGATCTCTCCAGGACTTTATTCATGAAGGGGTGTTGGATTGTGTCAAATGCCTTTTCTACAACTAATGAAATGATCATTGTCTTTCAGTTTTTTTGTATGGTACATTACACTTATTGATTTACATATGTTAAACCACCTCTGTATCTCTGAGTGAAGCCTGATCATCATAGTGAATGATTTTTTTGATGTATTCTTAGACAAGGTTTGAAAGTATTTTATTGAATATTTTTACCTCTATGTTAATAAGAAAAATTGATGTGCAATTCTCTTTCTTTTTTGGGTCTTTTAATAGTTTGGGTATCAGGGTAACTAAGGTCTCATGAAGTGAATTGGGCAGAATTTCTTCTGCTTCTATTTTGTGAAATAATTGAAGGAATATTGGCATTAACTCATTTTTGAAATTCTGATAGATTTTGTACTAAAACCATCTGGCCCTGGGTTTCTTCTTTTTTTCCTTTCTTTCTCTTTTATTTCTTCAAGTTACATCTCAATCACAGTCCCCTCCCTATTCCCCACTCCAGTCCCACCCACCCTTCCACCCTCAACTCCCCCATCCTCTTCCCTTTTTTTTAAGTTTAAGGTATATCTTATTTCCCTCTACAGTTTCCCCTTTCAGTCCAACAAATGGCTCTTTCTCTTATAATAATAAATACAATACAGTACAACAGAGGTAATTAGGCCACAGTTATGAGGGGTATATGGCTTAAAGTACATTCCCAATGTCCAGTCCATATGTATTTGGCACCTGACTTTAACATTCTACTATCTAACCATCTCCATGAGTTTAAAGTTCTATATCTAACTCAACATTCATACTAACTTGGAACACAATTTTAAAAGCATCTTCTTAGGTCTATAACACTCTCTTGACTCCTAAACAACTCAAAATTTAATTATGAGCCTCTAGCTATCTGTTCTTCAACCACCTCAGAGACCTGAGAGGGATAAATATATCTGATTTTATAGGAAGTACAGGGCCTGCAGCTTCCAAAACTAAGAAATGACATACCAGTGGCTACCTGGACAGTTCCCATTTTCTCTCCATACATTACAGTATCGATCTTCAGTCATTTGGCCCCGTTTCTCTGACAGACATTGATTGTAGAGCAGGGGTTATGAAGGACTTGCCTACCCTGTCTTGGCAGAGCTAGGCTGTCGACTTACCTGCTTCCAAATTTTGTCCTTTTTGGACGGCATTCTGTCTACAGTTGGAGCAAGGGGCTTTTCCTACCAAGAGATAGGCTTGCGACTAATTCTGGGTTTCTATAGTTAGGAATATTTTAATGATTGCATCTATTCAGGTTTGTTTACATAGCTTATCTGATCTTCATTTAAGTTTGGTAAGTGGTAAGTATCTAGAAAATTATCCATTTCTCTTATATGTTCTAATGTGGTGGAGTAGAGGTTTTTTAAAGCATGTCCATATAATTGTCTGCATATCCTCAGTGTAGGTTGTTATGTCCCCTTTGCATTTCTAATTTTGTTAATTTTTATCTCTTTTTTCTGCTTTTTAGTTAACTTGGATAAGGGTTTATCAACTTAAACAACCAACTTTTTGTTTCATTGATTCTTTGTATTGTTTACTTTTGTTGGCAGTATTGTTTCTATTTTATTTATTTCATCCTTGAGTGTGATTATTTCTTGCTATCTACTCCTTTGGGTGTGATTTCTTCTTTTTGTTATAGAGCTTTCAGGTGCGCTGTTAAGTCAATATTGTGAGATCTCTCCAAGTTTTTGTAGGCTTTTAGAGTTATGAACTTGCCTCTTAGAACAGCTTTCATTGTGTCCCATAAATTTGAACATGTGTGTATTCATTTTCATTCAATTCTAGAACGTCTTTGATTTCCTTCTTAATTTCTGTCTTGATCCATTTCTCATTCAATAGAGTGTTTTTAAGTTTCTATGAGTTTGTAAAGGTTTTTTGTTGTTTCTGTTGTTGTTGTTGACATTTAGCTCTAATACACAGTGATCAAGATAAGATGCTGGGTGTTATTTCAATTTCTTGTAACTGTTGAGGCTTGCTTTGTGTCTGTGTATGAGTCAGTTTTAGACAAAGCTCCATGAAGTCCTGAGAAGAATGCATACTCTTTTGTTTTGGGGTGAAATGGTCTATAAATAATTTCTAAGTCCATTTGGTTTATAACATCTGTTAGCTCCAGTATTTCTGTTTAGTTTTTACCCTGATGACCTGTCTGTTGACAAGAGTGGGGTATTGAAGTCTCACCTTATCAGTGTGTAGGGGTCGAGATGAGATTTAAGCTGTAGCAGTGTTTCTTTTACAAACTTGGGTGCTCTCATGTTTGTGGCATAAATGCTAAGAGTTGAAATGTCTTCTTGGTGAGTTTTTCCTTTAAGGAGTATGGAGTGTCCTTTGGTAGGTCTTCTGATTAGTTTTGATTTGATGTCTATTTTGTCAGATATTAAAATGGCTACACCAGCTTCTTTCTTACACCCATGTTCTTGGAATATCTTTTCCCATCCTTTTACCCTGAGGTGATCTCTATCCTTGATGTAAACGTGTGTTTCTTGGAGGCACAGAAGGATGGATCCTGTTTTTACAACCATTCTATTAATCTGTGTCTTTCTATTAGGGAAGTAAGACCATTGATGTTGAGAAATATCAATGGCCAATGCTTGTTGATTTCTGTTATTTTATTGTTGTTTGTATGTGTGTACACATGCACAAATGAGTGCTTGTTCTTTCCTTCTCTTAACTTTGCTGATCTAAATTCATTATTCCTTGTGTTTTCTTAGATGTAGATAACCTCTTTAGGTTGGAGTTTGCCTTCTAGCACCTTCTATAGGACTAGATTTGTAGATAGATATTGCTTGAATTTTGTTTTATCATGGACTGTCTCATTTTCTCCATCTGTGGTGATTGAAAGCTTTGCTAGGTATAGCAATCTTGGCTGGCATTTGTGGCCCCAGAGTCTGCAGAACATCTGTTCAGGACTTCCTGGCTTGTGGAGTCTCCATTGAAAAATCAGGTTTCATTCTAATAGGTCTGCCTTTATGTGTTTCTTGGTCTTTTCCCCTTGCAACTTATTCTTTCTTTGTTCTCTAAGCTTACTATTTTATTATTTTCTGGGGGAATTTCTTTTTTGGTCCAGTTTATTTTGGTGTTTTGTATGATTCATGTACTTTGTACTTTGGCAAGCATCTCCTGTAGGTTAGGGAAATTTTCTCCTATGGTTTTGTTAAAAATATTTTCTGTGCCTTTGACTTATGTTTCCTTTCCTTCCTCTCTTCCTATTATTTTGTATTTTGATATTTTCATAGTGTTCCAGGTATTCTGGCTATCTTATGCCAGGTTTTCTTGATTTGGGTTTTTTTTTTCAGTTGTTGTTTTTAGATTTACATTTTCTTTGACTGGGTATCCATTTCTGTCTTGTCTTCAATGCCTGTAATTCTCTCTTCCAGCCTCCTGTTGGTGAAGTTGTCTCTGTGGTTGCTGTTCAAATTCCAAATTTTTAATTTCCAGATTTTTCTTCAGTTTTTTTTTTTAACTCCAGTTCTCCTTTCAGATCTTGAAGGATTTTATTCATTACCTTCCACTGTTTGTCTTTTCACAGATTTCTTTAAGAACATGATTCCTCCATCTTTAAGGATATCTATCATATCTAAGGTCTTTTATTTGTGCTTCAACTATATTGAAATATTCAGGATCTGCTGTGGTAGGGTTGCTGGAATCTAATGGAGACATTTTGTCCTACCTGTATTGATTGTGTTTTAAGGTTGGCATCTAGGCATCTGGAATTGGGAAGATTATAACTCTTGGTGGTGATATCTGGTCTTGTCTTTGTTGGATGTTTTGTTCCATGAAAAGAAAGAAAGAAAGAAGAAAGGGGGCAAGAGAGCAATAGAAAGAAAATAGACCCCTCTTATTGATTTACTAATTTTCAAACTAGTAAGTTGATTCCCAAGTATGACTTGTTAATTTTCATTTTTCCAAAATTATCAGAATTCCATGAGTTTGTAGGATCTATCAGGTCATTTAAACAGGTTTTTTCCTGTCTGTGGGAGTCTCTTTAAGTTGATTCTGAAAACTTTTATGACCCCCTCTTCATTTCCATGGGTTCCTTTCCACTTGTCCACTCTCGCCTTTCTGTTCATCATCTCTCTACGGAGTTCTGGTTGCTTCTAGTGGGAAAAGTATTTCAAAGCACAATACGGGCTGAAGCAGGAGTGGCCATTGATTTATTTAAATCTATGTGTCAAAAAGAGACAGGAAGGAGATTATTATGCTGTCCTTTTTATATTCCTCTTTAATTTTTTCAGGTATACTTATTTTTCTTTATTGCATATAAGTCACACATAAATATATATATTTCAAAAAAGTCATTAAGAATTCTTTTCATACCCATCTCATGACACTTTCCCTGTCAAAAAATGACTGTAATTAAGTTTGCTGTGAATTCCTTTAGATGTTTTCTTAGCCAGTGTTGTTACCTAAGAAAGATAGGTCTACTTAGGGTTCTACATTCTATTTTAGCCCATTCAGATTTTTTTTAAGAACCCCACAGAAATCTGATTGGGAAACATAATAGATGACAATGGAAGTGCTCCAGTCCTCTGTGCTGCCAACTCCAGGGGGTGCTGTTCACACTGAGGTTGCCCTGATTGGCTTTCCCTGGCATTTACAGCACACATGCCTAAGGAACCAAAGGGGCAATGAACAAAGGAACTGAGCACACAGAAAAGAAATTGCAAATGTATGTTATACCTTATAATTTTCATAATTGTGGCCTAATTATTCTTATTATTTTGTATTGTATTTATTGTTATAAGAAAAAGAGCCTTTTATTGGACTAAAAAGGGGAGCTGTTAGAGGGGAAAGATATGCCTTAAATTAAAAAAAAAAAAAAGCAGATAGGAGGGTGAGGGGGAAGAGTGTAGAGGGTAGGAGGGTTGGACCAGGAGTGAGAGGAAGGAGGGGATTATGACTGAGATGTAACTTGAAGAAATAAATAAATGTAAAAAAGAAAGAAAACAGCTATTAAGTACATGCAAAGTCAATGCAAAGTAAAATTTATACCAAAATACTGTTTTCATTTATCAGATTGGAAAGATTAAACTACAAACACACCCTCACACAATACTGGAATGACTACATCTTTCTCAGCATTTGGCAATATACACTCAATTATAAATATGTTCGTTGTTGCTGATTCAAAACATGTCTAGGAATTCACCCTATAGGGATGCTTGAAAATCTGGAAAGGGGGATAGAAATGATGTAGAATTTAACACTAAATGACATCTATATTTGTGAAGTAGGCAGGAAGCATAACAGTATTAACACATGCCCGTTCGTAACAGTAAAAGTCATAGATATTTTACATCACATCACAATTGTGTCCACTTGTATCCTGAAATCATGACCCATTGTTAGATCTTGCTATTTAGTTGTAGGTCCTTTATATTTTAAATGTTCTACATTCTGTTCAAACATTGAATGAGTCAAATCTACCACTTTAAAACAACATCCTTGGCAACCCCTCATATGTTCAGTACCCACCTTCTCTTCGGATTTGAACCCAAACCTGAGAAGGTTCTATCAAGACAGCATTCAACTTCAAACTCCTAGTTAAAACTCTCCCAACAACTTTCTTGGTTCTGATTTTCTTCATGTTGACAGCATTTTTCATTCCAGAAGTGAATCTTAGCCTACTCAAAGGTAAGTCAATCATACTCTGGTCACGCCTACTTTTTGAATCATTGGTTCTCACAAGCGAATTTTGTACTGACTGATGGGACTATTCTTTATTTTTATGATTTTATTTAGTTTTTGAAAATTTTATATAAATTTGCTGTATTTACATCATTACTACCCCTCCCAAGTCCTCCCATACTCCCAATGTCACTGATTTGGGACAGTAACAATAGTAGGGCATCCTCTAGGGTCCATAACCTTCCCAGCTATGAAGAAGTTGGCTAGCTTTACAGTACAAGGCATGAATTCCCTTGTATTAAGTGAACCTCAATTTTAACTAGGCAGCTGTTGGTTACCCCCAATATATAACTGCCACTCTTGTACCCTGAGGGATATCTTCACATGAACACTTTTGTACATTGGAGAAAAACATGTAAGAGTCACAAGCTCAGCACTTTTGTCTCAAATATTAGTTTCTTGTGTTCTTCTTATAAATTTATTTTATTTTATTTTTGAAACAGGGTTTCTCTGTGTAGTTAATCCTGTTCTGGAACATACCATGTAGACAAGGCTGACCTAGAACTCACAGAGATCTACCTGCCTTCAGAATGCTGGGATTAAAAGTGTGAGCCACCATGCCTCGCATAATACATTATTCTAAAATGGTGTCCTACCCATAGAAAGGTACACAGTTTTAGTCTTATGAGTTGTTAAGTGTAGCCTAACCCCTGCTTTTTGTAAGGAACATAAATATTGTGGTATTAGACCACTTAAATATGTCCTCTTCTAAAACAAAATCAAGTTTCATCATAATAATTGCAACCTCTGTGGTCTAAAATACATCTTTGAAATACGAAATTATGAGTAGTGTCACAATTATACAAATTGCAAAGCAAATTTATAAATGTTAGCAGCTTTATGATAAGCATAGCCACTACTTGCATCTAGTTCAACACCTGGAAAGTGCTTGACATCTTGTTAGGGGCAGTCTCAAGTTTCTTGAATGGTACACAAAACTGTAGGGTCTTGTCGTGAAAACACACATGAACAGATCATTTGTAACTGAAATGTAAAGTTATTTTTGTAGTAGACTCAGGGAACATATTTGAGTTCTCAACAGAAGCCAACCTCCAGCTTGTTCTTATGTGAGAATTAGGTGTACTGTTTTGTTTTGTATCTTGAGCAGGATGTGGAAAACTGAAACAGGGGCCAAACACGCGGCAGAGACCATGGCTTTGGTGGCAGGGAAATTCAGGGCTGCCACTAAATTGAGAGGGCTAGGATGGAGAGACAGTAGAATGAAGGCTTCTGTTATTTTTTTTAACTGTACAAGGAGTTAGTATTTGTGTTCATGTGTGTGTGTGCATGTGCTGTGTATTCATGTGCATGTAACAGCCAGAGGACAATGCTGAATGTCTTTCTCAATCATGTTCCACTTTATTTCTGAGAGAGGGTCCCTCAGATTTGGTTAGATTGGTTGGCCATGGAGCTCCACGGATCCACCTGTCTCTGGCTCCCCAGTGCTTGGATTACAGTCCCATGCTACCTAGCTCCGCTTTTTCGTGGGTGCTGGGCTCCAAATTCAGGTGTTTGGGCTCCACAGCAAACACTTCACCAGTGGAGCCATCTCCCCAGTGATGTAATGATGAAGTACTAAGAAATAGCTAGCTGACATTTCCAGTTCCAGTTCCCACCCAAGTCATTCAGTATTAATGCTTGTCCGCATTGTGTTCCTCAAAAGAAGGCAAAGAAGTGAAGGTGCTGAGACTCTAGACACAGATTCTACCAATTTGAAAAAGGAGTTTGTTTTTACTTAGTCTAGGAGTAGGGAATAGGCAGAGGAATCTGGCAGGTTTCTATAAAAGATCTGGGATCCCTAAAGCTTATGCTTCCATGAGTCAGTGCCTACCTCCAAGGACTTAGGAGACAGTGAGGTCTTGATGGACTCTGTGGACCGGGATGTGGCAGAGGAGGAAAGGACCACCGTAAGTAGTGCCACTGGTCTACTAAAATGTATGACCTGTCTAGTAACTCAGAAACCTAATTAGCCACCACAGATGGAATTGCTGACAGGATTCTCACAAACTTGCCATCCCATTTACTAGTAGAGATTTGAATGAACCTAGAAAATAAAGCTGAGATGAAATGTTCTGCAGTCATATGAGTGAAAGTATGCATTTTTTAATTTAGATACCATTAAAAAAAGCAAACTGGTATTCATACTTGCTACACTGAAAATATTTATACACAGGTGTATGCTCACTACCTCTTGCACTACCACTACCCTCATGAATACACACACACACGCACACACACACACACACACACACACACACACACACACACAAAATCTCCTATCAACACTGGACATGAGACTGGCTGGTGCCAGTTAAGCTCCCCACCCTTCCTTACACACCCCCTCAGTTACCATGTGGCCTGAGACGTATTGTCTGCCTTTGAAGGATTAGCGTCACTCATTTCCACTGTATTGTTTCTGCAGAAAATGTTGAGGAATTGTTAGTTGGCTTATAACTCAAGATTACAATTCCAGTCTCGAGACGTTCACAGCCCAGAGTAACACACTGAATTGTGGCTGGAACAAAATAAGTGCCCAGTGTAAAAGCAGAAAGAGCATTAGTAATCAAAAGGGGCAATTACATCTGGGCTGGGCTGGAAGCAGAGTCAGGGGAGATTGCATAGCGGCCAGTACAGGCCATGACTTTTCACTTGAAAACAGCTGTCCTTTCCAGACTCCATGCCAATGTCTTCTCCACAGTGAGATCTGATCCTTGGTTGGTTGCTACATGCAGATATACCATTCATCTTCCACTCCGAAGTCGCTGCCTTTAGGAATCCTCACAGGAGCCATGTTGTGTTCTCAGTGTGCTTTCAACAATTATTCGTTTTTCCAGGAATGGAAAAGGACATCAATCCTGGGACTGTTTATTGCAGCCTGGGTTACATAGTAAGACTGCCTCAAGTCTCTACCTCATCTCAAACAAAAGATTCTTTTCCTTAAAAGAAATTTTTGGAGAGTTTTTTTCCTGGGGCATATTTTCTATGACTATCTCTTTAGATCATGTTTAAAATGTTTATTAATATTAGTAACCCCCATGGTAGCCAACTGATAGTTATATGACTTCATGTGGCAGTATGTTTAGATGCAGAGAGTCAGGAATCTCATTTGAGAAAATATTTCCATAAGATCAACCCATATGCAAACCTATGAGGCATTTTCTTAATGAGTGATTTATGTGGAAGGACCCAGCCTATTGTGGATGGGGTCACCCATGAGCTGGTGGTCCTAGGTTCTGTAAGAAAACAGGTTGAGCAAACCAGGGCACAAGCCAGTAAGCAGCACCCCTCCATGGCCTCTGAATCAGCATCTATTTCCAGGTTCCTGACAGTTCCTGACAGAGCTCCTGTTCTGATTGATTTTCTTCAGTGATGGACTATGATGCAAAATTATAAGCCAAATAAACCCTTTCCTTACCAAATTGTTTAGTCATGGTGTTTCATCAAAGCAATAGTAAACCTAACTAAGACATAAATTGGTACCAGGAGTGGGGTTATTGCTGTGACAGACATGACCATAATGTTTTGGGGAGGATTGTGGAAAGACTTTGGAACTTTGGGCTAGAAAAAATATTGAGTATTGAGAGCTCAGTGAGATGTTCTGTAGGAGCTTAGAAGATAAGAATGTTGAAGGCAATGCAGATGATGGAGGCCTGGCTTGAGACATTTCCAAGGGAAGTATGAAAGTCAGACAATGATTGTATTAGGGATGATGCATATTTTGAGTGAAGAATCAGTGATTCTGGTTAGCTGGGACTGAGGAATCAACTGTGACTAACAAGCTATCAGAACTGCTAAAGTGAAACCCTTGCTTTGCTGGGAAAATCAATGCTGGCCATCTGGAGGTAAGAAATTAGTAGTGAAGAAGAAGAGACCAGCATCACTGAGGTGAAATTTTCTGGGAAATGTTTCCTCAGAGTCAGCATGGAGAAGCTATGTTCCAGAGGTGGCCACAGTTGTACCTCATGCTCACAGCTCAACTTGGTAGTGTAAGATCTCTTGGGTTACATTAGTTTTGAAGTCATGGGGGGATATAAGGCAATATTACAGGTCAAGGGAAGCAATAGGTGAAGATGCAACCTCAGTAGCAGTGGAAGCGCCAGAATTGAAGGGGCCATGGAGAGAAGCTGAGGTTTAGCCCTATGAAGAGAGCCCAGGAAAGGCTATTGGTGAAAGTGTAATCCAGATGCAGCAGAAGACCCCAGCATCTTGAAGGTACCAGTCCATGATATGATCACCCACCAAGAATAGCAGCAGTGGAGTGGAGCCAGTGGGAGCCTATATGACCAGCTGGAGAAGGAAGAGCCAAAGATGTGACCCAAGCCCTTTGGAGGAGCCCAGAAGATCATGAGTGGATAGCAGACATTGGACAGTGAGTTTTTGTACAGTTGGACTTGGTTTTCCTTGTTTGTGACTGTGCCAATTCTTTCTTCCTGAAATAAAATACTTACCTTATTTTTTTTATTTTATAGGAGCTCACAGTTAAGAGATTTTGGCTTTCATGGGAGACTTGGATTTTTTTTAAGAGGCTGAATTTTTAAGATGTTTAAATTTGTGGGACTTTTAAGTGAAGATATTTGATATTGTGATGTAAATATTAATGATAAAATATAATGATCTTGAGGAGGAACAAGAAAGAAAAGGGTGTGGCTTAGCACTGATGTGTTTGTGTGTCAAGTTGAAAACACAAGTTATATGAGCCACCATGTGGTTGCTGGGAATTGAACTCAGGTCCTTTGGAAGAACAGCCAGTGCTCTTAACCTCTGAGCCATCCCTCCAGCCCAAAAACACAAGTTATGTGTGCTGGTTAGTTTTATGTTAACTTGACAAAAGCTAAAGGAATCAGAGAGGAGGGAGCCTCAACTAAGAAAAAAGAAGCCTCAATAAGATTAGGCTGTATGCAAGACGGTAGGACATTTTCTTCATGAGTGATGGATGTGAAGGGCCCAACCCATTGTTGATGAGACATAGGACTGGATTTGTGGTCCTGGATTTGATAAGAAAACAGACTGAGCAAGTCATGGGGAGCTAGACTGTAAGCAGCATCTTTTCATGGCCTCTACATCAGCTCCTGGCTCCAAGTTCCTGCCCTGCTTGAGTTCTTGACCTGACTTCTTTCAAGGATGGACTAAGATGTGGAAATGTAAGCCACATAAACCCTTCTTCCCCAAGATTTTTGGTCATGGTGTTTCATCATGGCAATAAAAACCCTGAAACAGAGAAAAATAGGGAGGAAGGAAGAGAGGAAAGTAAACTTTCACCCAGTTGCAATCCAGAAAATTTAAACAACCATGGCTTTCAGGAGTATCTTTGGACCTCAACTTCATCCCTTTGTCACTTATCTTTGGTCCTCAATGCTGACTGGTCAACCACACCTCTCTGGCCGTGCTGCAGTGATGCTTAAACAGAGAAACACTGGGAAAATGATTCGTGAGTTTTAAAGTACTGTGCAAACATGATCTATTTACAATTCCTCTATTTACAGAAGACTGATCTCTATTTCTTTTTCTCACTACTGTTCAACATGATGGGACCAAGGAAAGGCAACTTCAATGCTGGGATATTAAGGAAGAGGTTCCTGTGGCAAGAGAGGGCACAGAGCAAAGTAGAGCACCCTGATCCTCAGGGTGAGTTCAGAAGAGTCTCAGATATTCTGTTGCTGCCACTTGGTGGCTTATTAAACTTCCCTGTCCCACTAAACCCACAAGGCATTAAGAATTTTGCAAGTTTGTCAACCATCAAAGTACTCACCGACCCATCTACAAGAACTTAAGGATATTATGAATAGTTTTAAGTGTACCAATAAACTATAATTTTTGATATGTCATATCATGCCTTGGACCTTGTGCTTTGAAGTGAGTATTTAAACCTTACTGTTTATGGCAGTAATAGTTAAGTCCTAATTGATATTCTTCTGCCTATATGCTATGGCTCTTAATACTAAAATCATACTCTGCTGTAAAAATGGATATTATTTTAAGACTTATGCACATTTTAAAGAATATGCATTGAAACATGGTTATGCACATCTCTAATCCTGGTACTTAGTAAGTGGAGGGCAGAGTGCCCAGAGTTTGATATCAGACTAGACCTTGCCACGTTCCAGACCAGCATGAGCTACATAGAGAAACAGTGTCTCAAAACAGAACAAGGAAAAAAATATGTATTGAAGTAGTTTTGGGTGGAATATAAGTGACAAAATTGTCTGTGTGTTAGCATTTGTTAGAGTCACACGATGAGGTCATGGAGCTTTCTCATGCTATTTCTATGTTTCTGTATATTTAGCTTTTCCCACCATAAAAACATTTTAACATTGTAGGTGTCCAGGAAAAAAATCATCAGTGTTTCATATTTGTTGTATAAAGAAGGGCTTCTGATTTTTTTTAAAATTAATTTTGTATCCAGCTACCTTGCTGAAGGTGTTTATCAGCTAAAAGAGTTCTCTGGTGGAATTTTGGGGTTCCTTATGTATACTATCATATCGTCTCCAAATAGGGATAAATTAACTTCTTCATTTCCAATTTGTACCCCCTTGATCTCCTTTAGCTGTCTTATTGCTCTAGCAAGAACTTCAAGTACTATGTTGAAGAGATATGGCAAGAGTGGACATCCTTGTCTTGTCCCTTTAGAGGTAATGCTTCAAGTTTATCTCCATTTAATTTGATGATGGCTACTGACTTGCTGTATATTGCCTTTATTATTTATAGGCATGGTCCTTGTATGCCCATTCTCTCCAGGACTTTTAGTATGAAGGGGTGTTGGATTTTGTCAAATGCTTTTTCAGCATCTAGTGAGATGATCATGTGGTTTTTTCTTTAAACTTGTTTATATGGTGAATGACATTGATGGATTTTCATATATTGAACCATCCTTGCATTAACAAAAAACCCAGAATAGCTAAATCAATCCTATACAATAAAAAAACATCTGGAGGTATCACCATCCCAGATTTCAAGCTGTACTACAGAGCAATAGTAATAAAAACAGCATGGCACTGGTATAGAAACAGACCAGTGGATCAATGGAATCGAATTGAAGACCCAGAAATGAACCCACACACCTATGGTCATTTAATTTTTGACAAAGAAGCCAAAACCATACAATGGAAAAAGGATAGCATCTTCAACAAATGGTGCTGGTCCAACTGGATGTCCACATGTAAAAGAATGAAATTAGACCCATACTTATCACCTTGTACAAAACTTAAGTCCAAGTGGATCAAAGACCTTAACATAAGGCTGTACACACTAAATCTACTAGAAGAGAAAGTGGGGGAAAGCCTTGAACTCATCGACACAGGTGACAACTTCCTGAACAGAACACCAACAGCTCAGGATCTAAGCCCAACAATCAATAAATGGGACCTCATGAAACTGAAAAGCTTCTGTAAGGCAAAAGGCACTGTCATTCGAACAAAACGGCAGCCTACAGATTGGGAAAAGATCTTCACCAACCCCACATCTAACAGAGGGCTAATATCTAAAATTTACAAAGAACTCAAGAAATTAAATGCCAAGAAACCAAATAATCCAATCAAAAAATGGGGAACAGAGCTAAATAGAGAATTCACAAAGCAGGAATTCCTAATGGCTGAGAGACACTTGAGGAATTGTTCAGCATCCTTAATCATCAGAGAAAAGTAACTCAAGATGACTCTGAGATTCCACCTTACACCTGTCAGAATGACTAAGATCAAAAGCTCATATGACAGCACATGCTGGCGAGGGTGTGGAGAAAGGGGAACCTTCCTCTATTGCTGGTGGGAGGGCAGGCTTGTGCAACCACTATGGAGGTCAGTCTGGAGATATCTTAGAAAACTTGGAATAGCTCTGCCTCAGGACCCAGCCATACCACTTCTGGGTATACATCCAAATGATTCCTCACTGAATCACAAGGAAGTTTCCTCATCTATGTTCATAACAGCCTTATTTGTAATAGCTAGAAACTGGCAACAACCCAGATGTCCCTCAACCGAAGAGTGGATTAAAAAACTGTAGTACATCTACACAATGGAATACTACTCAGCTATCAGAAACAATGTAATCATGCAGTTTGCAGCCAAATGTATGGAACTAGAGAAGCTCATCCTGAGTGAGTTAACCCAGACTCAGAAGGATGCACATGGCATCTATTCACTTATAATCGGATTTTAGCCATATAGTACAGGATAACTATACTACAACCAATGCACCAAAGGGAACATGAACATAGACTTTTTTTTCCTGTCAATGAGACACTTTTCCCTATTGGTGCTGCCTTGTAGGCCCCCAGTGTATGAGGAGGCTCTTGGCCCCCATATGACTGCTGAACTGGGGTGGGGCACTGAGATGGAAGAGATGGGGGTAGAGGGTGGGAGGCGGGACTGAGAGGGGTGGAAAGGGACACTGTGATGGAGATGTAACCTGAAATAATAAATAAACATTAAAAAGAAAAAGAAAAAATATATAGATCTTTGAGGTTTATCTGTAGGTACTACATATCATTTTCCATTATTATTGTTTCCCTTGTGAAACAGATGATAAAGTAAATATTATGATAGGAAAACACAGGAAATGTAGATTTTACCATTTATCTGCCGTTTTTCAACTAGCTTGAGATGACTGGCAATGGTGATCCCTTCCACCCTTCCAGTTGTATCAGTTTGAATACTGTTTAGAGAGCCAAGAAATGCCTTTGTTATCCTATTTTTCAAATGCATATAAGTGATCAAAGGTAGTTTTCAGGGACCTATGGATAAGCTGTGTAGTATAAAGGGGCCTATGGATATGCTGAGTAAGATAAAGCAGAAGATGAAAATAATCTACCATTTACAGAGTGGTTCAGAAATCCATGATATCTTTAGTACATGAAACACATATGGCAGCCTTGGTATTATAAAGATATCAATCAATAACCAATTACCAGTGAGTCACAATTTGAGATAATATATCATTTTGTAAATAATTTACCACTTTATCTTCTAGTCAGGACATAGGCCCATTATAAGAAAGTTTATCTCATAAGAATATGAAGCAAGCGATCATAGTTTCTAAAAGGCAGTGAACCCTGCACAGACCAAACTAATGTGAGCCTGGGACAGTGTTAAATTGATCCCCTGGTGGGTTTTCTATTTTTACTTCCTTAGTCATCATTAAACTCTTACATGAAGATAAACATGTCACATTCAGGAAAAAGAAATAAATTTAAAAAAAATAAAAATACCTCCATATAATTATTTAAAAAAATGAATAGGAGCTGTCCTTTCTGCAGTTATATCTGTGAGCTCACAGATTTGTAAACCTTATTTCCTGCTTCCATGGAAACTGCTCTTAATATAGTAATATTATTCTACTTAATAAAAACAAAATATTAATATTTTGTTAACTCTTCCCATTCAGGGTCAAGACACACAACTTTTGGGCACTTCCCTATGGACACCTAGTGCAACCCCAGATTAGTCCTTTTCTCTGAGGATTGGGAAGAGGTTTTCTGTGCCATGCTGGTTGCTGATGCACAACAGAACAGATGAGCAGACACACAGCCTTCTTTGTCCCGTACAGGGTCTTCCAATGACAAATTAGATCAGAAGTAGCTCCCAATTTTTAACTGCTTCTAAGAAAATCTAAGGAGACAAAAAGAAACAAGTTCTAAATCTATCTCCAAAGGGATTTTGATTCTTTGATTGTTACAATGAAGTTTATCACTCTAGAAGTGAATAAAAGATAAATTTTGCCAAGATTTAAATGTTTCAGTAACATTTGTGTAACATTCATGGCCACATTTCTATAATCCTTAGAGTAACATGTTTCTAAATCAAGGAAGTAAGTCCAAACCTCAGAAAGAATGTGGGTGAGGGTTATACTCTTTTTTTTCCTTTTCCTTTCTTTTTGTTTGGTCTTTGTTACTGTTGTTGTTGGATTTTAGTTTTTCAAGACAAGGTTTCTCCAAATAACAGAGCCCTGGCTTTACTGGACTCACTTTGTAGACCAGACTAGCCTTGAATTCACAGAGATCCACCTGCCTCTACCTCCCAAGTGCTGGTATTAAAGGTGTATGCACCACACCTAGTGGTGGATATACTCTTAATTAATAACTTCCTTATGTATGTATGGCTTCATGGTCTTCATAGCCCACCTAAAGCACTTTTGTTAAGTGACTGTTATATCTACTGACCAGAGTTGAGTAATCTGATTTGGTACTTGAAACAATATTAACATATGAGTAGAGAAAATAGTATTCATTGTTGCTTTTTTGTGATTGGGAAAATGAGTACTCAAGAGAGGTCAAATGATTTGCCTGGTATCACAGAAAAAAGTGGCAAGCCTTGAGTCAAATTTGTTTCCCTTGGTCCTATCCCCTTTTCTCTACTGACATACTGCACAGTTTGTACGGTAAGTACTAATGATGATTACCCTTCAATCACGTGCTCACCTTTGGAAAGTGTTTTTCTCTTGCATCCCTAGCTGCCTGGCACCAGCCTCCGCCCAAGCTCTTGAGTTATGATTAGCAGAAAGGGAGTGAGCGGCAGCTTGACCATCTGTCATTCATACGGGCTGGACACTTTAGAGCGAAGGGCTCTGGGGCTCAGATTTGCCAGGCATTCTAAAACACAGAGAACATCAAATCTATCTCTGAAGCAAATGGAAAAATAAATATCAAACTCCGTACTTTGTAGTCCAAGTGAAAACACCACTCTAAAGGTAATTAGCTGTTACTTTTAGGAAAGGAGAAAAATGTGTGAGCACTATGTGCTAAAACTGTAGCCTAAGCCATTATGACCACTCAAGCAGGAGCAGGCAGCAGCTATCCAAAGTCTGCAGTTCTAAGCAACCAGGTAATGCTTAAATAAATAATTGGTTCCCATCACACAACTCAGTGTTTAGCCAAGCCCAAATACACTGCTGCCAGCATTTCAAAGTCAACACCCGTATCTAAAATAAACACTGACTGACTGACACACACTGGTACTTTCATGAAAACGTATTGTGAAATAACCCTTTGCCCACAGAAGTTCCCTGGGTGCTTTCTGGTCACAGTTGGTTACTCAGAACAATGTTGAGTACTTAAGTATTTTTCAGCTAATGAATTCAATGATCTTTTTGTTGCTTGTTTGTGGGAAGTTACTCTAACAGAACTGTAAAGGAGCTGAAATTTGACCTGTTCCTAATTAGCCTGCCACAGTTTTATAAGGAGCTGGCAAAGTCTTATGATTCTTGGGTCAGTGACAAAGGACTTCATTACCTCTAGTGATATCAGTAGCCACTGCTGACATTTGAGGAAAGAAATCACGTTCGTATACATGGAACAGTCAGCATGCCTTTTCACCATTCTGAAAACAGACATTGTCTCACTTTTCTGGGGGCAGTTGTGTGTGTGTGTGTGTGTGTGTGTGTGTGTGTGTGTGTGTTTTAAGTCCTGAACAAAGTCACTCTGAAGCTTCTCTCCTAAGATATGTTTAAATGTAGAAAATTCACAGAGAGTTGTCTCCACCAGCCATTCTCTACCAGAAACCATGAAAACCAATAAAGATTAGGGATAAAATGTAAATCTGTTTCTGTTTGGTTTTTTGTTTGTTTGTTTGTTTGTTTTTAAGCTTCTTGAAAAAACTGACAGTGCTTAAAAACACAGCTGGAGCTTCAACCTCACACATTTGGTCAGTAAAAAATGTGGGAAGTTCAGTTTGCTTGGTGTCGATTCTTAAAAAGAAAATTAATAATGGATCCACCTCCGCCAGCAGGACTCTTCCCCACCTTCACTCCTGAAGAGGACAGAATGTCACCCAACAGGCTGTACTTGCATGGGAGTGCAGTATTGCAGCATTTCCAAAGAGCTCAGTCCACAGCGTGAGGAGACAATGACATTAGGTAAAGGTCATGGCCAGGGAAGCAGATAATGGCGTTTAAAGGAAGGAGTGAAAGCTAGCAGGAAAACTGGATGTGAGGAACATCTCTTAATTTTACTAGTAGACCTTGTAGCTGCAGCTGCTGCTTCCTCCTGGTTTCCTGGTTTGTTCGTTTGCTGAACTTCTGGATATTGTGACTACTGAGATTGGTATAGCTCCCAAATCACGTGATGACCCTAATCAGCAGGAAGTAGCTCAAAGGGAACTCCGTCCTTTTTCTCTTTAAACTTCTTTCTCTCCCACCTAGTGTTCGGGAGTTGGAAGGAACAAGGGCTGGAAGGGAGTGGAGGTATTAAGTATAGTAAAATAACTAGAGTAAATAATAATAAAAACCACCTTGTTACATTAATTCTTTTAAAAAATTAAAAGGAAGTAAAAATAACTTGTTATTTTTGTATGTTCTAAAAATCAACATTAAAAACTTTAGAAGTTTGCCTTACAAAATTGAAGCTATAACAATATCAGTATCAAAATTTATGGAGACCATTAAATGAGCAATGTTTGCAAAATGGCTGAGGAGTATAGCCAGAAAGTTAGTCTTGCCAACAATTCCTCTACAGCATTATAGAACTATTGCTTACATTGACTTTGTCGGTAGTATTCTCATGTCTGCATAAATACACACTAAATGTGCTATTGAAGACGAGTTCATGAATTTGCGATGAAGGGGGCCACAGGAAGAGAGTAGGAGAGAGAGTGGGACAAACTAACATAAATGTATTACTCTTGTATGATGTCCTGAAAAAAATTAAAGGTGATTTTCTTTTGAATGTTTTATGCATTTGCCTCTTTCTGTGGAGCTTTATTGCTGATAAATAAATATGAGATCTGACTTCTGAAACATTCATCTCAGAAAAATCACAAAATAATAGCAAGCAAGGGCAATTGGTGTTGTATTTGGAAAGGCATTCTTCAATGTTGGTATTGCCTTAACTATCTTACTCCCTGTTACCACAATCCCCAAATGGTTCTGCAGTGTGGCCTTGCTGGAGGAAGTACATCACTGGAAGTACATCACTGGAGGGAGACAGACTTTGAGAGTTTATAATCTCATTCCAGTTCTAGTTCACTGTCTCTGCTTCATGCTTATGGTAAAGGATGTAATCTCTAGAGCCGGACATAGTGCCACACACCCTTAATCCTAGCACTGGGCAGGCAGAGCAGGAGGATCTCTGTGAGTTCAAGACCAGCCTGCTCTACATAGTGAGTTCCAGGACAGCCAGAGCTACATAGTGAGAATTTGTCTCAAACAAACAAACAAATAAACAAAAATGATGTCCCCTCCCAGATTCCTGCTCCAGCTGCCACACTTTCCTTGCCATTATAGACTCTAACCTCTTGAAACTAGCAGGATTAACTCTTGTACTAAAAATAACATTTACTTTAGTAAATATAGATATACATTTTTGGTTTTAGAGGTAGTTTTACCTTTGACAATTGATTTCTAATAGAAGTGCCTTGTAAGTTCATAACAACAGAGCTAATTTGTCATATAATGAAATTATTAAAACTATATTCTGCAGTTCTGATTATTTTTCTGGTCTCTTTTATTCTTAAAATTATCTTGGTCTATATGATAAACTGTATAGTCACCCTAGTTAGGGCTGTGTCTTAAATTCAAATGGCTTTTGTATTTTTTTCTTTAAGTTCCTAATTTTTTTTAATAATTAAGTTTATTTATTCATTTTACACCCCGATCATAGCCCCCTCCCTCCCCTCCTCTGGGTCCTGCCCTCCCACTGCTATCCCCCCTCCCCTTCTCCTCCGACAAGGAGAATGCCCCCATACCATCCCACCCCAAAACAAGCTGCAGTGCCTGGCCTCAGTGGAAGAGGATGCACTCAGTCCTGATGCAACTCTATGTTTTGGGGTAGTGGTCAAAAAGCAGTCATCAAAGTCCATGTCAGAGACAGCCCCCACTCCACTTCCTAGAGGACCCACATGATGATCAAGCTGCCCATCAGTTATATATGTGTAGGGGGCCTAAATCCACTTCATACATGCTCTTTGATTGGTGCTTCAATCTCTGTGAGCCCCTATGGGCCTAGGTTAGTTGTCTCTGTTGGTCTTCTTGTGGAGTTCTTGTCCCCTCCAGGTCTTTCTATCCTCCCCCCCCCCATTCTTCCATCAGACACTCCATGCTCCCCATAATGTTTGGCAGTGAGTCTCAGCTTCTGTTTGGATCCTCTGCTGCATGGGGAGGTTCTCAGGTGACAGTTATAATATGCTCCTATCTGTAAGCATGGCAGAGTTGTCTTACATAAAAAATCTGAAACTCAGGGAATAACTTTCTGACACCCCTGGCTGGGGCCCATCTACAGAAGTTAAGCCTCTAAGAACCTAAATGCTCAGCTGCTTGCCCAGAATTCTTCTGCACTTCAGAAAGGAAAGAAAAGAAGATCAAGCCCTGACAAAAGCTTGTCATAGTGCATGGCTCTAGAACATCAGTTCTCAACTAGTGGGTCTCAACCCCTTTTGGGACTGAATGACTCTTTCATTTAAAGGTCGCAGCATTAGGAAGGTTGAGAGCCATTGGTCTAGAATGGGGAATGGTTGACAAACACAAGTGCAGATTCCCAAGGCTCCACACCCATCCTGTACTAGGCACTGACCACACACTCTGAACAGCTTGCCAACTGTAGAGGAGGCATGGAATGGGTGCTCCCTTCCTGGAGTGGGTCAGGGTAAAGTAAAGTGAATGGAGGAGGGAGTATTTACAGTGAAAAAAAAAACAGACAAGAATCCAGCAGAAGCTTTTCTTTAAAAATCTTGGCAAAGGCTATTTTTGAGGCTCACTTAAAGAAACAAGGTATTAAGGGAAACTCATTGCAGATTCTTGCACACAGTTGTAAAGCTGCGTTTGAAAGGGGTTAAAAAGGATAGGGGAAAGTCAGCCTCCCCCATAAGCCATCTGTTTTCAAACACCTTACTCCATGGATGACCACGTTCTCTAAGCTACAAAAAGTCAGAAAGTCCCTTTGCTGAAATGGTATGTCCTGTTCCACCCTCAGGTGTCTGAGTTGAAAGGTCTTAGCACATGCCATTCTTGTCCTTATCTCTCAAGCAGAAACTTGGGGATGGGTGAGTTAGGCTTCCTATCATGGCAAAAAACATTTTGTTTAAAGCTCAAGTAAGTTAGAAAAATCACGTACAATTTAAAGGGAAAAGAAACAAGTACATTCTTCATATTTCACCTCAAAATAACTTTTGGGGCCCTCTTCCCAGACTTTTGAAACAGGAACCAATAGATATGTGCTGATTAAATGCCTCTAATTCAGTGGTTCTCAACTTTCCTAACACTGTGACCCTTTAATACAGCTCCTCATGTTGTGGTGGCCTCAACCATAAACTTATTTTGTTGCTATTTCATCACTGTAATTTTGGTACTACTATGAATGATAATGTAAATAAATATCTGTGTTTTGGTCTTAGGCAACCCCTGTGATAAGGTCATCTGACTCCCCTAAAGGGGTCATGACCCATGGGTTGTGAACTGCTGCCAATCTAATCCTTAGATACGAATAGTTTCTCTTATCATCTGACTTTCTTCCAAGGAATTTGGAGGCTAGAGCCACCAACTGTGTCCCTTAGTTCTGGACTCCCTGTTAACTTGGAGTTAACTCCCTGTTAACTCCTTGAACTTGTTTACATGAAAAAAGACATAGGTGGATACAAGTACGAAACTGTTGATTTTATCATAGAAATGGTTTTCTACAACATAGGATTTGGGCAAGAGTTTCACAAGGATTTTGATGACTTCAGAAGATTCTTAGAGACTAGGACTAGGAATGATGTAGGACTCACAGGACTAGAAATGATATATTTTTATGTCTATGGAAAAATGAAAGAAAATGATTTTGAACAAGAGAAATTCAGAATACATGGGTGCCCCAATTCCTCACACTCCAATGCTTTATTATTATGAAACGGGCACTTTATAAGAAAAAGTAATGTGTAGTGAATTAGTAAGGGTTTTGGAATGCAGAACTGCCTGGCACTTGGCAGCGTATATGGTCCTGGGCATAAGAAGGAAAGCCCGGGAAACTGAAAAGGGCTTTTGGACGCTGCCTCTCTTCAAAAGGCATTAAGCAGACAAAATGAGTGGAGCCCAGTTGAAGCCGTGCTTCCGATAGATGTGCAGCAGAGCCTTGCTGAGGGACATGGCTACAAAGCCATAGAGATGAGAGAGAGCCCAGGAGCTGTGAGTTACCGAGAGAACCATGCCCTATTTAAATCTGAGAGAAAGAGAGACTCTTAGGGAGAGCCAGCCCAAGGAAGCTAGCAGAAAAGGTGAGGCATAGAACCTGCTGAGAGAAAGTTCATGAAACCAGGCACTGAAGACATCTGTCCATGGGCCCAAGAGCCTCTGAATGAGGCACAAGGAGGCAATTGGTTCTCTGAGGCTGTGGCAAGGACCTCAAAAACAGGCAAGAGGGTAACCCCTATCACATGAAGGCGTGACATGGCCTTGAAGCTAAGGCAAGGCCACAAGACCAAGCACTAAGCCACATGGCACAGCACCTGACCTGCGGGGTTCAGCTAGGTCAACCCACCCCGTTTTCCCTGATGTTCCTTCAGCCTTAGGTATAGGAGTTATGTTCTCAATGTTCCTGTTGGTGATGGTCACTGGTTTTCTGCATTTTGACCAGTTGTAGCTCTCTGTAGTAGCCTCCACCTACTGAAAAAAGCTTAATTGATGAGGGGTGAGCACTCCAGTTATCTGTGAGTATAATATTTAGAATACAGTTAAAGCTATATTGATTCAGGAAAATGGCAGTTGTCACTTGTCCCCAGGATCTACAATGTCCACATGGGTAGTTGGTAAGGTTTGTAGTACCAGACATGAGTCCTTCCTATCTTGCAAATGTTAACACTCTAATTGGGGCTTACATCCAATTAGGCAGTTGTCGGTTGCCCCCAAGACATTAGTGCCTTATTGCACCGCTGGGGCTATCTTGTTTGTCTGTCACTGCTGTGGTTCTCAGCTTCGGATGAGCAGGTCTACTGATTACTTCTTCCCTTGCCAACTCCCATTGATCCTCCCAATGCTAGAGAGGCAGCTCTTAGGGAAGAGGCTTTGAGGTTAGTTCCAGATTGACTCCTCCTGTATATGAGGAATATAGTGTCTTCACCAATAGGACACAAGTGTTAGAAAGGAGAAAGGGGAAGGGAAAAAGAAGAGAAGAATAACATTAAGAATTATTTTAAAAGCCAAACAGGGGGCTAGAGAGATGATTCAGTGGTTAAGAGAAGTGCCTGTTCTTCCAAAGGGCCCTGGTTCAAATTCCAGCATCCACATGGCCGGTCATTACAGCAGTCAGTAATGGCTGGGCATGGTGGCGCATGCCTTTAATCCCAACATTTGGGAGGCAGAGGCAGGTGGATCTCTATGAGTTCAATGCCAACTTGCTCTACAGAGTGAGTTCCAGGACAGGCAGGGCTGTTACACAAAGAAGCCCTGTCTCGAAAAACAAACCAAAAAAAGAAAGAAAGAAAACCACACAGAAGCACTTTGTTATACAAATTTACCTTAGTTTATTTAAAAATTATGTATGTGCACATGGAATGATATGGAACCATGAATTGCTTAACAAAAACATTAGCACCAGGTAAGGGACATTTCCCTTTGAATTTTTGGTCAGGAGTATTGAAGAGTCTCCCCAGAACAGTATATATGATTACCACTGCCCTTGGTTTCCTCCAAGAAATTAAAAGCTAGACCATCTCTTTAAAACAACAACAAAATGACAATAGATGTTACCCTGGACAGAAAGATACTGGTGAGATGACTTTAATATAAGAATTGTATTAAATCTTTAAGAATTTCATATATCCATGCATTGTATTCTGATCATATTCTCCTCCATTCCTCCCACTAACTCTTCTCAAGTCCACCTCCCACTAACTCTTCTCAAGTCCACCTCCATCCCTTCCCAACCTTGTCTGTCCATCCCCCCATACACACACACACATTGAGTCTACTTTGTGCTGCCCATGTATGTACTCATTGGGCCATCCTCTGGAGCACACTTGACCTACCATGGGTTATACTCTTAATAATAAAAAATGATTGTCCCTCCCCTAGAAGCCTTAGCTAGGAGTTGTTGTGGATATTTTCAGTCATATGTGTGTGTGTGTGTGTGTGTGTATTTATATTAACTTTTAAAAATTGTGTTAAATAACAACAACTTTTATACTTTAATTAGCCCCTCTAATTCCATTGTCTTATCTTTCCTTTGTGGTTTTGATTTCCTATGAGGTATAAACTGATGCTAGCCCTACAGACACTAACACTCCTTCAAGCTTTCTGGTTTGTTTTGCTTTCTAATTTCAAAGCCCTGACACCCTTTCATAGAGTAGTGTGCTGTAAAATTTTAACCCTGGTTCTCTGAATAGTTTCACTATGGATACTGGGAGACATTTTGTTTATGTTAACAAGTAATGTGAAAGTAAGGCAATAAAGATATACATTGAAAAGCATCTATCAATGATAGCAGCAAGTTCTTTGGTGAATTGTGTAATCGTTTCTTAAATTCTCAAAGAATATATCCCAGGATCGAAGATGGCGGCGGCCGGCACGGACGTATTTTGATTTCCGGGTCAACAGTCACAAGGCGGCAAGTGTTGCAGGATGCTGTACAAAGGGCACAACCCCTTCTAAATCTCACCCAGCTACACAGGGACCATGGAAGATGCCTGGGCAGGACGCCCCTTCCAACTCTCAGACAACCTAGGAAGCCTCTGGACCCGGGAATCGGGATAACCCATCCCCCCAAAAGCAGAGATCCCCGGTAAGTTCCAACCTAATACCCAGCCGGCAGATTCAGAAACCACGCAGAGATAATCCCCACCCTGCTGGGCACTCCCAGGTCTCACACAGATGATCCAATTATCTGGGAAAGGTTGCGAACCTTGGAAGTGAAGTAGCTCCCCTGCAAAGCACCTTCAGATCCCGGTCTGTGACTTCACTGGCCAGCTTCCAAGCCTCAGAAGCGGCAAGGCTATTGGAGCTGAACTGCAGATTTACTCCCTACAGGAACCAACCCCGGGCAAACCGTGAGATATTTGAAACTGTCCTATATCGAACTATTGTACTAGTAAGGGCCTTCTGGCAGGGAATCAGAGCTTACTTGTGCACAGCTCCACCACTTGAATTAATTAGGTCCCCACCTGGGAGGCGGGACTGAATGACTCACCTTATAGGGGTGGAGTAAGGCAACTCTTACACCACAGTGCCCCCTTTGGACCCAAGTCCAGAAGACAGCAAAAAAAAAAAAAATTACACATGGCCAGAGGCCCGAAACAAAAACAAAACAAAAAAAAAAAAAAACACAGCAAAATGTCTCCAACAAAAGAAAGCAACGATATTCCGTCCAGGACGAACCACCTCACCACAACTGAAACAAATTAAATCGATGACAATTCTACATTATGGAAAGTGATAAAGTTCCTTCAATAAGAACTTAAAACTATGAAGGAATTCAAAGAAGCCACAATTCTACAAGTCAAAACAACGAATAACAGCCGGGCGGTGGTGGCGCACGCCTTTAATCCCAGCACTTGGGAGGCAGAGGCAGGCGGATCTTTGCGAGTTCGAGGCCAGCCTGGTCTACAAAGTGAGTCCAGGACAGCCAGGGCTACACAGAGAAACCCTGTCTCGAAAAACCCCAAAAAAAAAAAAAAAAAAAAAAAA
>CAJQZJ010031840.1:1457405-1472589 GCA_907164525.1 Lophiomys imhausi
CTTTATACAACAAACAAATATACCGAAAAAGAAATAAGGGAAACAACTCCCTTCACAATAGCCACAAACAACATAAAATACCTGGGAGTAACTCTAACCAAGCATGTAAAGGACCTATATAACAAGAACTTCAAGCCCCTGAAGAAAGAAATGGAAGAGGCCTTTAGAAGATGGAAAGATCTCCCATGCTCATGGATAGGTAAGATCAACATAATAAAAATGGCTATCCTACCAAAAGCAATATATAGATTTAATGCAATTCCTATCAAAATACCAACACAATTCTTTATAGACCTGGAAAAAGCTATTCTCAACTTCATATGGAACAACAAAAAGCCCAGAATAGCTAAATCAATCCTGTACAATGAAAAAACATCTGGAGGTATCACCATCCCAGATTTCAAGCTGTACTACAGAGCAACAATAATAAAAACAGCATGGTACTGGTATAGAAAGAGACCACTGGATCAATAGAATCGAATTGAAGACCCAAACATGGACCCACACACCTATGGCCAACTAATCTTTGACAAAGAAGCCAAAACCGCACAGTGGAAGAAGGACAGCATCTTCAACAAATGGTGCTGGTCCAACTGGATGTCCACTTGCAAAAGAATGAAATTAGACCCATACCTATCACCTTGTACCAAACTTAAATCCAAGTGGATCAAAGACCTTAACATAAAGCCGGCCACACTAAATATACTAGTAGAAAAAGTAGGGGAAACCCTCGAACTCATTGGCACAGGTGACAACTCCCTGAACAGAACACCAACAGCTCAGGACCTGAGATCAACAATCAATAAATGGGACCTCATGAAACTGAAAAGCTTCTGTAAGGCAAAAGACACTGTCATTCGAACAAAACGGCAACCAACAGACTGGGAGAAAATCTTCACCAACCCCACATCTGATAGAGGGCTATTATCTAAAATCTACAAAGAACTCAAGAAACTAAATGCCAAGAAACCAAATAATCCAATCAAAAAATGGGAGATGGAGCTAAATAGAGAATTCACAAAGGAGGAATCCCTAAGGGCTGAGAGACACCTGAAGAAATGTTCAACATCCTTAATCATCAGAGAAATGCAACTCAAGACGACCCTGAGATTCCATCTAACACCTGTTAGAATGGCTAAGATAAAGAGCTCAAATGATAGCGCATGCTGGCAAGGGTGTGGAGAAAGGGGAACCATACTCCATTGCTGGTGGGAGTGCAGGCTTGTGCAACCACTATGGAGGTCTGTCTGGCGATATCTTAGAAATCTAGGAATAACCTTGCCTCAGGACCCAGCCATACCACTTCTGGGTATACACCCAAAGGACCTCTCACGGAGACATAGGGAAGTCTCCTCATCTATGTTCATAGTAGCCTTATTTGTAATAGCTAGAAATTGGAAACAACCCAGATGTCCCTCAACTGAAGAAAGGATTAAAAAACTGTGGTACATCTATACAATGGAATATTACTCAGCTATAAGAAACAATGAAATCATGCAATTTGCAACCAAATGGATGGATCTAGAGAAGCTCATCCTGAGTGAGCCAACCCAGTCTCAGAAGGATGCACATGGCATCTATTCACTTATAGTAGGATTTTAGCTATATCGTACAGGATATCTGTACTACAACCAACACACCAAAAGGAACATGGACATAAACTTTTTTTTTAATCTTTTTCTTTTTCCTTCTCCTTTTTTTCTTTTTTCTTTTTCCTTTTACCTTCTCTTTTTCCTCTCTTTTTTTGTTGCTATTCTTTGTTTTTGTGGGTTTGTGTGTTTGTTGGTCTTTTTTTAGTATTCCCCCAGTAGCAAGGATACACCTTTCACTGGCAGTACTGCCTCGTAGGCCCCTGGTGAATGAAGAGGCTCTTGGCCCTCATATGACTCCTGATCTGTGGTGAGAGACTGTTAGGCAGGGACACTCCACCCCAGAGGAACAAGACAGAAGGGTCAGGGGGTAGAGCATGGGAGGGTGGGTCTGGGAAGCGGGAAAAGAGGACAATATGATAAGGATGTAACCTGAAGCAACAAACAAATAAATTTATTAATTAAAAAAAAAAAGGGCAGGTGGCAGGGCTGAAACACTGTGAATGGAAAAGAGGATACAGCCATTCGGCCTGGTTTTGCAGACCTCCAGGTGTAGAGAAGACGTGGAGCTAAGGTAAAATACAAGAGAATTGTGGTATTGGCCCATGCCTTTGACTTCAGCAGAGACGGGGGAGCACCGTAGAGTGGGTGGTCTTATGTATTCTGGAGTCATACAGAGCGGGGTGGTGAGGGTGCATACTCTTGGTCCCACCATTCAAGAAGAGTACACCCTTGGTCCCAGCACACTGGAGACAGAAACGGGCAGATCTCAGAGCTCAGGGTCAGCCTGATGCAGGGCAAACTCTAAATAGAGAAAGACTTCGATCCAGGAGTGGTGGAACACATCTTTGATCCCTTCAGATGGGAAACACAGGTCTCTGATCCCAATAATTAGAGTTCAGAGACACACACATGGGATTTGGAGGGACCTAGGTTTGGAGGCTACTTACAAAAGGCCTGCTAGGTTTCAAAAAAAAATTTTGGGGGGGGGGGTGGGCTTTTCCTTGTTTTCCTCTCAGTCCTCCCTTTTGGATTAGGAATGTCTATTCTGTACCTATCACAGTACATTTGAAAAATATAACATTTAAAAAATTTTCAGGGGCTCACAGTTAAGAGTTTATCAGAATTTGGACTTTTGAACTGTTACATTTTGTTAAGATTTGGGCAACTGTTAAGATTTTGGGGACTTTTACAGATGAACTAAATGCATGTTGTGTTATAAAATGGCCATGAACCTTTGAGTATCATAGTGGAATGATTGTTAAAAAGAGATATACTCAAAGGTCAATCCAGTTAATATTCAAACATGGAGTAGTGAGGGCTTCATGAGCTCCAATTCCTAGCTGAAAGGCTATCAATAGTTGGCTTCTTGTGGAAGGAAAAGTCAGTTTTCTTTAAGGGTGTGGCCCCTATAGATTTATCATACTCTGGTGGATTACTCTATATGCAGGAGCATATAAGCAGTACAAATTAGATTCAGTGGGTTATAAAAACTATTCACAAACACAACACAAAACTGGGTGGGGTGTCTTGAGAGGAGTTAGAGGGGGAAAATGATCGATATGCATGTATATAATTCTCAAAGAATTAAATTATTATATATTTGTTAAAGTGATGTGCTTGGAGAAAAAGTGAGGTGCTTGGATATCAAGTTGGTAAGGGGATGACTTGTGATGGTTAATTGTAATTGTTAAGTTGACAGGATTTGAAATCATCTAGCAGATACACCTCTCAGGCACATCTGTAGGCCATGGGGCTGTGCAAAGAGAAACAAGGAAAGAAAAGAGAAACTCCCTGATATACCTACTTCTAGCCAAGTTCAGAATCACTTCTTCCCACCCAAGAGAGTTAGAGTTTATCCCAAATTCAATCTAGATGAGGGGTGCTAAAAGAATGAGTGAGGACAGAGGTGGCAGAAATAGAATAGGGTAGACTCAAGGAATAGACTATAAATAAAAATGGTATGCAGGGAACTTGTGCAGAAACAGCAGAGAAAACAGAGTATTGGTCCAGAGATGGAGCATGTTTGAAAAAATAATGAGATGATGACAAAGACTGAGGGTCAGAAAACTTTTTTAAAAAGCAGAGCATGAGTGTTCTGTGGTAGCCAGACAACTACCATGAAGCTTTTGAAGTGGAGAAGAGGAATTAAATTCAGCTCCAAACACAATACCAGTAAGTGGGTCCTTACAAACAAGCATCTGGCTAAGGTGATTTCATTACAAAAACATTATCATTTTGTGATGTCTTTTTTTATTTTTTATACCATTTTTATGTCATGAAATAATATTTTAAATAAGACCTTAGTACCCAGTAACCCTTACATAGATGTGACATTTGTAGAGCCTGCAGACTCTCTAGAAAAATTATAACTAACTTTTTCCATTATAAGTACATCAGTATCTATCTCCTCCCCTCCCTTTTGTCTTCACCACTAGTGTTGGACAAGATATCTAGCCCCAGTGGGGTCATAAGAGCAGGAGAGCTGTCCCTACCCCTCACATGCTGCAGCACTCAGGAAAGAAGGCCCTGCACCTAGTCTGGGCAGCACAGTACAGTTGGCCCTGGCTGTGGGGTTTGTGGGTAAGGCATCCCCGAGGGTATGAGTGTGGGAGAGACAGCCCAGCATTTTGTCTGCTTTGTGGTGGTTTTGGTGAGGGAGAGATCCCCTCCTCCCTTTTGCACTCACCACCAGTGGCAGACAGAATTGTCCCTGATGGGGTCATAAGAGCAGGAGAGCTGTCCTTGTCCCTCACATGATAGAGCACTCAGGAGAGCAGGCCCTGCCCCTCACATGATATAGCACTCAGGAGAGCAGGCCCTGCACCAGGCCTGGGTAACACAGTACAAGTGGCCTTAGATGTGTAGGCTACAACCCCAGAACCAGGGTTTTGAATTGGGCCACCCCAACATCTACCCAATGCATGAACTGCTGGAGTGCATGAAGAGAACAATTCTATAGACCCAAAACTACAGGATCTTCATGACACAGGGAAACAACAGGATGTCTGAGAGGAGTCCCAATGAGATTCCGGTGTTGACAAACCAGCAGAAGTCAGAAGCCTCATACCAGACCATACCAGGCATTGTAATGAACACTTGCAAGCAAAAAAAGCATGGACAAAAAAGATTATTGTGTGTGACTCACTACAGCTTCCACAATGAGATTTTTTTTATCTCTTGAAAGAGGTTGCAAGGGTGGAGGGCAGGTCTGATAGGGAGGTGGGAGATGAGTGGGATCAGGGTTCATGATGTAAAATTCACACACACATACACAAAAAAATAAAAAGTTAAAAAGTACATCAGTCATATTTAGCACACTCTCCTGCCTGTGATGTTATCACTGCTTTTCACCGCCACCAATTTGAGAGGGAAAACAGAGTACAGGGCTGTAGGTTTTCATTTGCATTTCCTAGACTATGTTTAAAATCATCCATCTCATTTGGTTATTAGTTATTTATGGTCCTGGCTAGAAATGTTCACATCTTTTGCTTTTTGTCCATGAAGAAAATCATGCTTTTATAAATTATTTTAATATCAAAGACATTTATGTTTACCTTCCACTTTGGTAGTATTTTAAAATAATTTTTCTAGGAATAGCCAGGCCTCTGTCATGGTACAATACTACACACATGTTGTCATAAATAACATTAACAAGTATTTGTGTGTGTGTGTGGTGTTTTTTGTTGACTATATTTTTATGATTTATTTTCATTATTTTTAATTATCTGTATGTGTCTGTATGGACATGAAAGATGCCAAGGTGTTAGAGCCTTCTGGAGCTGTTGTAACCGATCTTTTAAATTATTATTTAACACTTATTTATTTATTACTAAATTCACTTATAACAAACACCAACAATTTCTTAACTATTAATCCTATAAATTCCTACAACCCTTTTAACCTATCCACTAAACCTATTGATAATTATAACAACTACTTTCATAACCTTTTAGAATGATACAGTCTCTGGGGCAGGTCCTCAGTTGTCAGGGACACAGTCTTTGTTGTAGATTCTTTAACGCACTTAGCAGTCCTTTTTCTGGATCTCTCAGATGCAGGTTCATCAGGGTAAGTTGGTTATTGCAGTCTCACCTTAAATAAGGCTTCATGTTTTCTTCTCTGTGGGAGACCCCAGCCATCTGCAGGCCAACTTACTTCTTTTGAATCAGGAACTCAGCTGCTCTGCCTCAGTCCTTAAAGCCAGGCACAGTTTCCCCTAGGCCACTGTTCGGACAGATCAAACCCCTCCAGGCAAAAGCTGAGCCACAGGGTCCAGTCCTTGGCCTTTTGGTGTCTTGCTCAGGCTTTCTTTGCTCACCGGCTTCTTTCTGCTTCAGGGAGAGAGCTGGCCATCAATGGCCAGCCCTTTTTTCAGCAGGACTCTTGGAGCTCTCTAGCATCAGGGGCCTCTTCCCTTTTCTGGGTTCCATGCACTGTCCTTAAATAGGAGGAACTCTGTTTCAGCTTAATTTGGGCTCCGCCCACTTAGCAGCTGAAAACAATGTCAGGCCAGATACTTTGTTTCTTCAAGTCTATTGAGTCTTTCCTGTTTTTCCTGACTTCAACCTTGTTTTTCAGTCTATTAAGTCTTTCCTGTTTTTGCTGACTTCATGCTGATAATGCTCTTCAGGCCCCGAATTAAGAGACAGTATCAGAAACTCCTATATATTTTCTAAATCTAATTTATCTAACCTCTACAAGCTGTAATTACAAGTAATCATTAACTGCCTGACATGGTGCTGGGAATTGAGCTTGGGTCCTGTAACAAGAGCAGTATGTGATCTTAACCACTGAGTCATCTCTCCATCCCCTTGACTACATGTTTTAAAAACCATCAAATACTTCCATCATTAGCAACATTAACAATCGTGATCAACTTTAACATCTGTTCCAACTATTCTTTCACCAGTTACTTGAGCTGTTTCAATATGGCTGTTGGAAGGCATTTCACTAAAGCCAGTGAAAGCTGGGTTTCTTTAGGAGACACTCAGTGCTGAGAACTGGGCAGCAGATGAGCTGGAGGGTTTTCTGTGAAAAGCTCAACCCTTGAGTGAGTTCAGTGGTGAGAGCTACACTCCTGGTGATGAGGAGTGGCTCCAGGCTTTGTGTTCACAACGCCCTTTGACCTTCCTTAAACAATGGCAGCTCGCCCAATGTCTCATCTCCCCGTCCGAGTCTGGTTCCTATCTCTCTAGAGCAGGACTGCTCTATCTTGTAGGATTTTCGTGAGAGTCTTGTGACAGAACACATGCAGCATGTCTAGTCCCATGCCCAACACTTAGCGAGTACACCACAGAGCCTCCATCTTGTGTTAGCTTGATGCAATCTCACTATTCTTTTCTGTGTGGTTGTTTAAAAAAAAAATCAAAACCAAAATCCTACAACCATCAGCCTTCTAGAAGCTTGTTATGTTCAGACAAAATTTTGATCCTTCTATTCTATAAGAAAATGAGAATATAATTATTATTTTTTGGTCATCCCCATGACCCTTTTTTATCATAAGAAACTTATAAAAACTGACTTAAGATACCCACTGAGCAACTTACAAAAACAAGTATTAATATGGTAACATAAATTATCTCCCATATGAATAAGTATAAATATGCAAAGATATTGAAGAATTGCAAGTCAGGCCTTACAAGTGGGTGAAGATGAGTTGTAAGAAAAAAGGGTAAAGGGTGGAGAAGAAAATAATACTGCTAACATCTGTAGAGTATTGTTTCTACCAAAAGAAAAAGATACAGACTGATGAACATTCTGGTCCAATTCTTTAAAAATGAGCCAACACAGTTCCTCAATGACCACCACATATAACTGTCTTCCAGTCTTCATATTTAGCTGAAGCTCCTGAATTTCAGTGACCTTTAAAAAGACTGTGGTTTGTTTTTTGTTTGTTTGTTTGTTTTTTCAACTGCTTTTATTGCCTACGTTCTGAAAGTGAGCTAGACAGGAAGTGGATCTTGGAAACTGACATAACACGGGGCACAAGCAAGTCCCGTTCACTACCAATTACAAGAATGTATCGCCTTCATTGATATTTGTTGGCACCATTACCTTAGGCCAGAGGATGGGAGAAAAGGGCTGGAACATTAACTCCTGAGAGACTGGAGTAAAAATCCAGACTCATGCTATGCTGCCTGGAGCTCCTGTTTTCCACTCCTGACTCCTGGGCTCTCTAAAGCACTTAACTGCTTGGCAATATTAATCTGCAGGGTGATTCTGGTGACAGAATGAAGGTATAACCATTTGAGAGAAGGTTTGTGGTGCGTTTATATCATAAGGCAAACGGGGTGCCCAGTGGTTCTAAGATACAGCTATGAACAAAAGTCTAATGTGAAAAAAAGTGCAGGAGATATCTTTCCCTTTCAGCTCCCACCCTACCATCTTAATATTGAGAAACATGGCCGAGGAAGAGAGGTCAGTCAATAGTGGAATTTGGTTAGCTGAACTGTTTAGAATACTTGCATTATTTAGCCCAGCCTATATTTACTGAGTTCCTATTACATTACATCCTGGAAGATATAGTAAGGAGAAAGAGAGTAGAGGTCATTGAGAAACTAATATAATTTATTACTTAAATAGAATTGAGAAATATACACAGAAGAAAGTACCCAGGGCTGTGAGAGTATACAGCATGGGGACAATTGATGGCCCAGTAATATCTCCCTAAAGAAGTGTTATTGGCCTGGATTCTGAAGTAAAAGTAGGAGCTGAAGCCAGGTGGTGGTGGCCCAAGTCTTTAATCCCAGCAGGTATGTAGATCTCTGTGAGTTCAAGGTCAACCTGTCTATGGAGCAAGTTTCAGGACAACCAATGCTACACAGTAAAACCCTATCTCAATAAAATAAAATAAAATGAAGAAGAGGAGAAGGAGCCAAAGGCAGAGGAGGAGGAGGAGGAAGAAGAAGTTGTTGAATGGAAGAATGGAAGAAAGGGGAAATTTTTCACTGACGGTAGGCCAAAACAGTGGGTCACAGAGTGCTTTGAGACATGAATAGTTAAGGTCATCAGAGGTCACAAGGCCTTGCTGGTGAGCACCAATTTCTGCTTTAAATCTTGGTAACAGCAGGATGCATGGTTATGCAGGTGTGTGAACTACAGAATAATGAATGATCCTGAGGACATTCAGAAACTATCTTTATGTATAAAACTATACACTTCCTAATTGCTCCATTATCCTCAATTGAAAAGATTTCAGTTTAAAGGGTATATTTTAAAACACACATGGAAAGTGAAGGCAATAAGATGAGTCCCTATGTTCTCATTTCCCAGCCTCAGGAATGAGATAGTCACTTTCCATCCAAACCACACATGGCTTATCCAATACCCAGTAGACAAGCTCAAACAAAATTCTAAGCATCACTATAAATACTTCAAGTATATACTTCTTTTCTTCTCCTGTGTATGTGTGGTAGTGGGTGTCTGTACACATTAGTGTGAATATGTGCACCAGTAAGTTCACACGTGCACTCCTTCCTGGTCTCTCTAGCCAAGGGGCTATGTGGCTTTGTTTGGATATTTCTTATAACAGAAACTTTACAGTCTTTGGGTCAGGAGACCTGAAAAAAAGGATGCAGTTGTTTGAAAATGGCTAATATTGATTCAAAGACTTTTATTAAACTTAACAACTTCTACCTAGTTTTCTCAAATGCTTTTCTCAGCAAAGGCCATCCCTTTAAATGTCTATGTGCTATGGATAGTTCTATTAGATAGGGCTACTAGAGAAAAAAAATCAAATGAAAAATATTTGAACTCATCAAATGATTTGATTGAACAGGAGTAGCAGGTACGATGAAGTTAGACACACTCTAAGAAAGGACACTGTGAAAATGAGGCCACTGGCACTAAGAATCTCTCAACTGTACAGCCAGCCCTCTTCTTCTCTAGGCCCAACAAGTCATGTCCTATAGGCATTCTGAAAAGCAATACACAAAACTACTAAACGGTATGAGATCAGCCTCAGTTGTCCTTCCTCATGGCACTGTCCTTCTTGACACGTGAGGCAGCTTCTCACTAGCCTGGGGCTTGTGCAGTAGGCTAGGCTGGCTAGCTAGCAAGTCTAAAGGCACCTGGCTGTCTCTGCATCCCCAGGCATTACAAGGGGAATGGGCCCCTTTATGTGGGTTCTGAACACTGAGCTCAAGGCTTCACACTTTCCCAGAGCATCTCCCTAGGCCTGGCACATTTACAGCACAGTACCACAACTGTGTCCCAAAATTCAACGTATTATCTTACTTAATTATCCTAACAATCAATATGATGAGTACTGTTCTTATTTAACACAGAAGGAAACTGGGACTCTAAAAGGCTGAATGATTTTCCAACAGAATTCAAGTTGAGGACAGCTGCAGCCCAAAGCCTATACTTAGTTTCTAACATGCAGCACATGGTGTCTACTTGATTTGTAGCCTCACTAGCTGAATGAGCACTGACTTTCATTTCTCTGGGGCTGATTTGCCTCCTCCAGAGTCAAATATTAAATAGCACCTGCTCCAATCTACAACAACACGGAATCTATGAGAACACTGAGGCGTTTCGATGGGAACGGGAAGAATCTTTTTTAAAAGTCTGAACTGTGTTCTGACCAAAACTTGTTTTATCTACACATGGAGCATACAGAGAAGTCTGCAATTCTGAAGGCCTTTCTGATGCAGATCAAAATGCACTATAATTGCCAACAGAGAAAGGAATACAGTAATTCTGTTGATGGTTCCAAGAGGCCAATGAGTAGCTCTCATTGGCTTAGGGTTGCTGTAAAACTTCCTCAGGGCAGTTTTTATAAGGATTGGTAACTTTTGTAAGTCATTGGGCATATTTATTTACAAATGCTTATAGATTGGTTTGATGCTGTCTTTGAGATTTATGATATGCAGGTAACTATTAGAGGCACTAGTGTTGGCTCCTATATCAAGAAACTAAATTGTTGCTAATGAAATAGAAAACAATATTAAGAAGACAAGGCAATTTCTTACTTTCATCCTAGGGAAAGATGTGCCTTCCAGAATTTTATTTTTAGCTTAAAAATAACTTTTTGAACTTGTTTTTAATTTGTGTAAAAATTGTCAAACTATATAATGGGAAAATCAGAGAGAGAGTTGGAATTCTAATGTATCATCTTACATTGCCTGTAATTACAGTGTTGAGTATTATATTGGTATCCACCTGAAGTACAAATTCAGGATCGGAGATGCCATTTTGCATCTAACAGACTAACTAAATCTTATAAAGAAATAAGATGTGTTGATGAGATCAGTGTTGACTTGGGTCTTAAGTATACCCCTAAACACTCATTTGCTAAAGACTTGATTACCAGGATGTGGTATTATCCAGAGATGAGAAATGACAGAACCTTCAGGAGGTGGGACCTTGAGGAAGCAAGTTAGTATATTAGTGGGAACACCCTCAAAGGGAGCTGTGGAGGCCTCTCTCTATGCTTCGCAGCCACCTTGAGGTGTCTTCACCACACACACTGTCGGTGATGGAATTCTGTATCATCACAGGCAAGAGGACAAGCTACAACACACTGAAACCTGTGAAACAGTGAGACAAAATGAATTGTGTCTACTTTGCTTATATCACAATAGTGTTTTAGTGACATGAAGCTGACTAACAAACACAGTGGGGTACCACTTCCTTCTCTCTGATCATCAGGATTTATTATTAGATTGTAAACAGGTAAATGATTGGCTCACGGTAGCCTACACTACATATAGTTGAAGGTGCCACACACAGTACATTTTCTGAAATTATCCCAAATATATTACAGTAATTGTGCTTATTTCTTAGATGCATATAGCCATGAGTTTCCTAAACGTTCAACCGGCATAGATATTTCTTTGGGACAGCATAGAATAAATATGATAAGAAGGTCCTACAACTAGTAAACAAAAAGCTAAACCTGCAAAAGTCCTGGACATTAGAATTTTAATATACCTTAGTTATGCTGAATATCAAATTCACACTTTCACCAGGAGCAAGAGTGTCAAAGACAATTCAGTGTGGGATATACAAATGACACCATCATCGGCATCTCCAAACCAAGAGGTTAGCTTTTATAAGAAATGATGAGACATAGACATAGTATGGGAAGGACCAAGAAGAAGGGACAGATTATTGAATATGCCATTATACCTTCGTATATTGATACAAAATTAGTAGTATATTTGGCTAAAGTGGTATTGACCATTGTTTATTGTGCAAAATTAAGATTGTATTGGACTACATTGGTATTGATCTTTGTATATTGATACAAAATTAAGATTATAGTTGGCCACAATGGTATTGACCCTTGTATATTGGCATAATATTAAGATTGTATTGGGCTACATAGGCATTGATCTTTGTATATTGATACAAAATTAAGAGTATATTTAGCCACATTGGAATAGATCTTTGTATATTGATACAAAATTAAAGGAAATGCTTCCTAATGGTATTGTACCTAGAGATACTTAAAAATGAAATATGAAGCTCTGGCCTCTTGATATCAGCCATCTTAAACTGTTTAGGATAGTTAAGAAATACAAACTCCTAGTCATGCAAGCATGTCACTTTGTTAGCTACTATGACAGTCTATCACAGATATTCTCTAAGCTACTCAGAAAGCAAGTTGTTAAGAGACAAGCAACATTTGTTTATCTAAATACAAGAGATAGATAGGACATCTTAAAAAAAAACCCCAAGAGATCTGCAGAATATGGCATTCAAAGATGTTGTCTTAAATTAAGATTTTTTTGATATCGAGACATATCAGCTCCTGACAGCACCCCCCTATTCTACTCCAAGTAGAAGATAAGCATCGAAGAATCTCCAGTGTGAGATGGTTGAATTAGTGGCAAGCCTATCTCTTGGCATGAAAAAAAAACCCTTGCCTCAACTGCAGACAGACTGCTGTCCAAAAAGGACAAAACTTGGTAGCAGGGAAGTTGACAGCCTAGCTCTGCCAAGACAGAGTAGGTAAGCTCTTCATAATCCCTGCTCTACAATAAATGTCTGTCAGAGAAACAGGACCAAAAGGCTGAAGATTGATGCTGGAATGTATGGAGAGAAAATGGGAACTGTCCAGGCAGCCACTGGTATGTCATTTCTTAGTTTGGAAGCTGCAGGCCCTGCACTTCCTATATAATCAGATATATTTATCCCTCTCAGGTCTCTGAGGTGGTTGAAGAATAGACAGCTAGAGTCTCATAGTTAAATTTTGAGTTGTTTAGGAATCAAGAGGGCATTCTGGATCTAAGAAGATATTTTTAATAGTGATGCAAGTTAGTATGAAAGCTGAGTCAGATATAGAACTTTAAACTCATGGAGATGGTTAGATGGTAGAATGTTAAAGTCAGGGGCCAAATATGTATGAACTGGACATTGGGAAGGTATACTGGGCCATTTAACTCTCATAAGTGTGGCATATTTATTTCTGTTGTTTTGTATAGTATTTACTGTTATAAGAGAAGTAACCATTTGCTGGGCTGAAAGGGGAAGCTGTTGAGGGGGAAGAGGGTGGAAGGGTGGGACAGGAAGGGGGAGTAGGGAAGGGTTTGTGACTGAGATGTAACTTGAAGAAATAAAAAAATAAAGTATTTTAAAAAAAGCTAAAGTAACAAAACTCAAAAAAAAAAAAAAAGAAATGCAGTAAACAGCTAAGGTCTCTGTGTGCCAACCTTCAGAATTGATAGTCGTGCCTCCTGATGCTTCAGACATATTTTTCTCATGGGTCTTATATTTTTGGTTGTGAGCCTAGCCTCTAATGGCTAAGCCATCTCTCCAGCCCTTCTCACAGGTCTTTATTAGACAGATTCTTCCATCCAAACCATGCTTATTTCATGCAGCACCTCCTATCAGCTAAGCCCCTTGATAATTTTACATCCAGTCCTTAGGAATATGTGACGACTACAAAAATACATGAGTGATTAGAGAGAAGGAAGTAATTAGTTTTTATTAGAGAGTATTGACATGATTAGACTCCTTGGTTCCCAGTCATCAAAAGGTGTGGTCTGTGCCATTTATTTTTAGCAACAATAAAGCAAACATCTCTTCCCACATTGTGGCTTTCTGTGCATGCATAGACATGACTAGCACTTAAGGTATTTTACACACAGAAGAAGTAAGTCCAGGAAAGAACAGCAGGGTATCCTGAGTGCTTGGAGGCTCATGGGAAAAACAGACTAAGTACTTGGGGCACTGAAGAAAATGGGGATTGGGTTGTTGTTGTTCATGTGTTTTTTCCTTCAGAAAAGCTATATGATTGGACTATAAGATGCAGACTGTGAAGAAGTCAGATTTCACCAACAGTCTTCTCTGGGTCTGAGTCCAAACCTAACAGTGTGTTGACCAGCATTGCCCAGAGCCCCAGGGTCTCTCACCTTGCTCAATGGTTCAGACACTCCCTCTCACTTCAACATTTAAGCCCAGGTAGAAAAACATGGCTTCACTTCAACCCTGCTGTCTCTAATGTTTGAAATGGTATTTATTTGTTGGTTTGAGGGAAGGGTGACACAATAATTCTGTGGAGGTCTGAGAATAGCCTGCAGGAGTCAGTTCTCTCCTTCCACTACCTGAGCCCCAGCAATCCACCTCATGCCATCAGCCTTGGCAGCAAATGCCTTTGCCTACTGACCCACCGTGCCGGTCTCTGGTTCACCTGCTTGAGTAGTTAAAATTAGTTTCCTGGGAACTAAGTTGTTATTTGCCCACACTGAAATGTTCTTTCCAAAAAGAACTTTGCTTAGAAATATACCTGTCATAGGTTCTTATCAATTAAAAAAATAATAATGTGGAAAGAAAAAAAAAGCCTGCTATCAATGTCAAGAATGGAACAAGGGTCACAGGAAACACAGTGTGATATTGAAGCACTTAATTATTCTAGGCTCCAAGCAAGATTGTTTAGCAGTGACTAACAGGCAGTATGAGAACTCTGCTCCAGGTACAGCAGGTCTCCTGTCATTATAGGGAAAACTCCCTGCCATGAAACCCACTGCTTAGCTCTGACGTGGCTAGGGCTCACTCTCCTAGTTATTAGCTATTGAGAACACTGCCTGTAGGTTCAGGAGGTTAGGGCTTGATGAGAGCCAGATACTGAGGTCAAAGAAGACCGATAACATGGCAGATTCTCCAAACTGGAGAATCATTCAACCCATAATCTCAATGAGATGTCATTCAAGTCAGGGGTATAGTTAAGAAAGCCTCACCAGAGAAGTTTATCCAGAAGACACTTAAAGGGAGGAAACAGAAAGCTCTGAGTCAGCCCCTGGGGCTACTATGACAGTATTCCATGGAGTTCTTCCTAGGTTCCAACGAGAATCCAACTGGACCCTGGTGAATCTGGGCTCCAAGCAAGATTGTTTAGCAGTGACTAACAGGCAGTGTGATAACTCTGCTCCAGGTACAGCAGGTCTCCTGACATTATAGGGAAAACTTCCTGCCATGACCAACCCACTGCTTAGCTCTGACTTTGTTTAGATGCTCCCAAGTCTACTAACTTAGATTCCAGAATACCTATATAAACTATATGAGCTAAGAGGGTATGATCTTTAAATTAAGAATACTTTTACACACACACACACACACACACACACACACACACACACACACACACA